>JAANSK020249086.1:0-13451 GCA_011763485.2 Isoetes engelmannii
ATGTACCGTCTCATAGGCCTTTGGCCTCCGTGGACGTTAAAATAAACTTCCTTCCTTCCTTCCTTCCTTCCTTCCTTTATAAACTAAGGCCGTATATAGGAGCATCAGGAACTTTTACATTCTTGTTCTTAGAAGCTCCAGAAGTGAATGCTAAAGAGTTACTGGACTCTTTTTCTATAACATCAGGCTATTTTCTCAATTGGAGTAAATGTTCAACCATTTGGCCACTTGATGTGCCTTTTCCGGCTCATGTTACTTCTTTTCCTTGGACTATAGTGCATGTTGGTTCTTCTTCGAAATTACTAGGTGTTCCGATCGAAGTGTGCACCTCATCTTCAACAAGGAAAATTTTAAGGATCATAAATTTTTTTGTAAGTGCAACAAATTGGCCATTCCTTACGCAATTTAACTGTTGAAGTGGAGTATGAAATGGTCATTTCTGCTATTTTTTTCCAACATAAGTCTAACCCAAATGGCAATTCCTTCTTCAAATGTTAAGCATTTGAAGTGGCCAAATTAGATAAGCAACCTACTTAGATAGCAACATACTAATAATCTATTTCTACCACCTCAATTTATCTACTCACATAAATCTAACAACTAAGGTTATTACTAAGGTTATAAGTTGATGGATCCGAAGGAGGCGAATGCAATCGCCTTTTTTTGCTACCACAATAAAAAAGTATTCATTTATCTAAAACTATAAATTTTAATGATAGACAATTTCTATATTTAGTAAGTAAGTATAGGTTCTAATAAAGACCACCAGGATACTAGGAAATTGATATTATGTAGAAAGATGCCGTATACTTGAAATGGCCATGTCCTTGGCCAATCTCTTGCATCCGCATAACTAAAATGACCAAAATGTTGGTATACCGCAAAGCATCACATAATGAATTGGCCATTCCGATCTTTTAATTGCTAGTGAACTGCTACAAAATGGCGTATTTGCAGCCACTATATAGCTAACTCATCCTACTCAAGCCGGCCAGTGGATGTTACTAAAATTGATAATTCGGGGCCAAATGGCCCACCGAGACCACTAGAATTTTCGTTGATCTTCAAATATGTGGAACGAGATCTTACTTGGTTTAGGGGTTAGACAAGCATTTGAGATGGTGGAAGGTTAGTAAGCTCTCCATGGTGGGAAGGATTGTCTTAGCTAAGTCAATGTTAAGCTGTATTTACATTTATGCTGCATCGGTGCTTTTGGCTTCTGAATCCAAGTTAGTAGAGTTATAAAAAATGGTGCAAAATTTTGTCTGGTGCGGAAATGAGGAAGGAGCAGATGTTAAAGTTGCCTGGAGAAAATGCCAGAGATCAAAATTTCATGGGGGATTAGGGATGCGTGACTTCAAGTTGCATAGTAAGATTTTAGTTTGTAAGTTATGTGGGAAATTCTCAAACAAGACACAAAGTCCTCGGGTCTTGAGCTTTTACATCAATCATTAGTTCATTGCACGCCGTGCGAAAAGCCTCTTCAAAAACCAGATTTGTCATGGGCCCTCTTTTATAAACTAAGGCCGTATATAGGAGCATCGCCATTCTTAGAGGATTGTTCAAAGCATGGAAGACAATTAAAGTTTCGTGGCATCTGGACATCAAGAATTTTACGTCAGTGTCTATGCCTTTGTGGTGGTTGCAGGTGGAAACTAATAGAGGTAATGTGCCACTTTTTTCGGTGGTGAATAAAAGAATTCAAAACAGATGGATTGCGGTAGGTATCTCGTCCATTGGGGGTCGGTATCAATGTGGAGGACAACGCTCTTGGGATTCATTTCAATGCGAGTTCAACTTAAGAGCGCGGGACAAATGAGTTTGGGAAGTGGTACTAGACAATACACCGCCTTTTACCTATCCATAAGTAGGCTTTCTGCATACTTCACGTAAAAAACAATTTGTGTCAAAGGCATACAAGGCATTGCATGTGAATGAAATAATAAATTTCCCTCCCAATGGGAGCTAGCATTCCGGAGGCAGAAGTTATGCCAAAAAAGTCTATTCTGCCCCAATTTTAGCTCAAATTGGGCATGTATGTCTACTTGATTTTATGTCCAATTCAAAACTCTCTGAACAAGCTTTCTGACGAGCTAAAGCATGCCAAAGACGGAGTCCGGATGCAAAGCCAAATTTGGGGCATAACTTTTGCATCTGAACTCCGTTTTCGGCGTGCTTTAGCTCGTTGAAAAGCTTGTTTAGAGGGCTTAGATAAGGATACACAACTGCGCCTTAATTTTATCTCAAAATGGAAATACAAGCAGAGCAAGTGTTTTACTGTTACATGACATGTATTCTATACCTGGAAACAATTTTTTTTTTTTGTCTTGAATGTACATGTGGGCGGTCACCCAATTTAAACATGCATGAAAACACCTCAAAACAATAATAAAAATTGACAAAAAACGTCTTTTTCTGGGGTTGAAAAATGGCCTATTATTTTGGACTTGAAGCAATTTCGTGACAATGTGGACCGACGGCAAGTCCATAATCTACGAAACAATGCTTAGTCACTCAAATCTGGAAATGCGCCTGGAAGAGCCATTTGCCACCAAAGGTGTCCACATTGCTATGGCAAATTCTTCACAGAGCAGTCAGAGTCAATGTATTAGTAAGCAAGTTCAATCGTGATGTTTCACCAAGTTGTCCAGTGTGCGGCCAGGAAGAAGAGACAATTCAACATTGTTTTATGCATTATCAGGAGCTCCATCTAGTGTGGGACAAATTGAGGGAAGTGTTTGAAACTTCTCTTTCAGGAAAGGAGTTTTTGTTAGGCCTGTATCCATTATCTTGGCGAGTTGGAAAGAAGTTGCTTTAAACTTATGTAAAGGATGGTTTTTATGGCTAATCTGGAAGAGGCGGAGAAAACTGGTGTTCTCCCAAGAATATACCCTCCCTAATAGCTTATGGTCATCTTTGAAACAAAAGATTCGGCACTATATTGTAGCATTTGAAGAGGAAGAGTGGGCATCCCAAGCTCACGACTCACTTTTACCATTCCTATAAAAGTACAATGTTCTAGATGAGTGGTTATCCCTGCATAAAAGAATACATTGTGTAGGTGTATGGTATCACTTGGGGTTTAAATGTGATTGATGAGCTCTATTTAATATATATCCGATCCTTCCAAAAAAAAGAAGAAGGTCACAATGGCTTTATTGATGGGGGCTTGTATTCTCCTTTTTGTGATTCAAAGAATTGGGGATAGCAAGGATTTATCCACAATGCAAACAGAGTAGTTCGCACTCCTGACAAGAATGGCAAAGCTTTGACTATTCCATATAAAACATTTTGGGTTTAAAAAACTGAACTTCCCTGTAAACTTCATTTTTTGTCTTACTCATTGCACACAAGATGCATAAGAAATCATGAAAGAGCTTCTTATATTGGCCAAGTAGAGCTTCTCTGTAAAGCCAAATTTTGTGCAAGAATCTTATGGCAAGAGATTTTGAAAAATAATGGCTGCTTTATGAAGGCTTTGAGGTTGCTTTTGGAACACATTTTAAAATGGTAAACAAGCAAGCATCCCACATATAGGGATATGGGAGAAGTCATATTCATATGGTAAACCATAATAAAGTTTCAAGGAGACGCCCTAAAAAAAGTGAAGCTTTCAATTAACATCCTTTCAAATCACTCAGTTGAGTTATTAGGCCTTTCGTTAATGTTAAGGTTTTCTTTAAGAGAACCAAAGAATCACTGAAAAGAAGACATGCTCATCATTGAGCCAAACGATCTGCAATCTGTCAAATAAAAGGAAAACATCATTGTATTTCTATCCATGACCAAAGGAGCTGACGCTTGCCCTCCCTGTATCAGATGATGTGCATGTAATTTTTTGATGGGTATTCTGAGATTGCCATAATACAACATAATCTAAACAGAGTAGCTAGAAAAAGTCTCTCCGGATTTGATCCCATTGAAATAGAGAGATGAAGACCTCGAAGTGGCAACACAGGTCGACCCAAGAGAACATAATCGGCAGGTGAAATTATTCTGCAGCCATGGGATTCAAAAAGGTTAAATCTAAGGGTAAACATTTGGCCACATCATTTTTGGCATGACAAGGCGACTATGTGGATAGCCTAGAAGTGCAGGATAGCTTGCACCTCCCTTTAGGCAAGTCTGATTTGGAAAAAAAAAAAAAAAAAAACTCCAAATTTTTATAGAAATTCATGTGATCATACAATGTGGAATAGAGAAAAGGAAGCGTACTTTGATTAGGATAAATGATGGATGATCTTAATAGGGTTTCCAACAACCATAACTCTTGGAGGCACCACGGTAGATCCATCTCCCATGCTAACTCAAGGATAAAAAACTACATGCCTACCAATCCACACATCATTTCCAATATTCATGGGCTCTGCAAACTCCACTTGATACCATTCTTTTGAATCTAAAGAATGGTAACTGCTGATTTTTTGTTTTCTTGTTTTTAGATTTTGTGTTCCTCTTTCCAATGCACATGCAGGGTCTGTACATAATTTACATTACCCATGCATATGAACTTGTATCTATATAGAATGGAAGTTAAGCTTACCTGTGCATGCAGATAAGTCCCTCCAGATCCACACATTTGTGCTTCCACGCATATTGGCTATAGGTAACCTTGGCTTGAGAAAACCACCGCAGGTTCAAGATGCATACTAGAGGTCTCATCAGAGCATCTCTACCATAGCGAGTACCGGAAGGAGCTATAATTGTCTGAATCATCATGAAGATGGCATTGTCGGTTAGACGGTTTGCACAGTGGGCGCCCAGCAACAGAGGGGATCGGAAATTTACTGCCCCTATCAAGTTTGGAGCAGTTTTTGGCATATTCTGGGTATATACTAGCATATACCCAAAATATGCCAGAATACCACATAATAAAGGGTTTGCCCCTCCAGGACTGATATGGTATTGGACGTCTCAAATGCAAAGGTATTTGACTTGCTGTTTCCTTGGAATCGAATCCCGGGAGCCAATATGTCGCCCGGAATGAGACATTCTTGAGTCCGTCGATGGCGCTCTGCTCCATCCTTTCTTCGTCGACATGTATGATCAAACTTGCACTCCCAAATCTTCATCTTCGTCCCACCCAATCTCTTATTACTTGCATTACGACATTGCCACTAAGATGTCCAGCATTGCCACTGAGAAGTCGAGCCTTGAGGGGCTTCAAGACCAGGACAAAATGCATAGCCACGATGAGCTTGGTTGGACCCGAATCTCGGCCAATGCTGTTTTTCGTGCTTGCTGGCTGTGCAGTAATTGGACAGGTTATATAATTACGTTCTGCTCTATTCATATCTTTGGAATACTTGAGCATTTCAATTAAATTGTTCTGTTCATCCAGGTTATGGAAGCATATACAAAGTTGGGAGAAAAATTGTCATCACCCTTGATTGCTATGGGGTCAGGAATGCTGCTTTCTGCTATTGGAATATTGCCTTCTTTATCACCTGCCTATGATATGGTAGGTACTGGTTTGCCGCAAAACCTAGAGTTATTTGTATACCAAGTAATTTATTCATCTTTTTGCGCCTGGAGCTTTCTCAAGTTCTCATATTAATTTGAAACGTGTTAGAACCACACAAAGAAGAAAGGTCTCATTAAAATCTTTAGAGAATAGGCGGCAGTTGCTCTTCCCTAAATGTATGCGCACATGTAATATACTGCCAAGCCGTGTCTTGCAGATGCTAATAGAATCTATCTACCTATTAACTAGGATTAATTTTATAAAATGGCTTCCCTCAAAGCTCGAAATGGCTATTTTTCAACATTCTTCTTGTCTGTATAAAACAAGCATCTGTTTAGGAATCATCATGCTTTCAGCCATATAACACTTATATCTCTTATAGTGTGCTCAGATTGAAATTTGTGAACTTCTGAACATCTGTCATGACAGCCTATTCTGTGTTCAGGTCTTTGAGTTCCTGATGCCTCTGGCAGCGGTATTATGTATTTTGGAGACAAATGTTCAACGTGCATTCATTGATGCTGGTGGTTGCCAAACGGTCTAGCATCTAGACTAAAAATATATATAATACGCTTGTCGCTAATAGTATTTAGTTTTGTCCTAGAGTGTACACATTAGCATGTTCTAAGTTATCATATGCAAGACTTTTTGTGCTTTGAGAATACTCCTGTGATAAAATTTTAGCCATCAAGTACTGCTTGATGTTTAGACGGACTGTTAAAGCAGGTCCATCACTGAAGGCATTTTGTCTTGGATCGATTGGAACCATTGCTGGGACAATTGCATCATTTCAGCTGGTTGGCCACTTACTTGGACCCGAGGGCTGGAAGGTAGGACCAGAATAATTGTCTAAGATGCAGGTCGGATGATCCTGGTTTGTCATGAACAATTTGTGTTTGTTTATGTTATTCCAGATTGCATCTTGCTTGTGTGCAAGCTATGTGGGAGGTAGCATCAACTATGCAGCAACTGCTCAGGTCACTGCTTGACGATATCTAAATACTGACTTATATTTGAGATCTAAATGCTTTACTTGACATATCAGTTTAGATTATTCCATTGAACTCAATGTGCCAATATAGCTATGACATACACATGTATTGCTGATTTGTAACATTGGAAGTACACCCATTATGTACTTTACTAGATTTATTCGTCTGCGTAATCAATTAAGAAGATGGATTATCTTTTGTTTTTTTAACAAGAGCTTATGATTTGCATGCTCTAAGCTTACATATGCATAGATTTGTGCGTCTTAGATTAATTATGCATGTGTTCCCTTTTTCATTCATTTGTCTTTTGTATGGTTCTCTACTCGGGCATTTCTTGCATGACGCCAATTCTGATGCCAGACCATTGTATAAATCAACATTGAGCCATAAGAGATGCTTTGTAAGCAGCAAAGATGAATAATTTGTTAGCTGTCTATCATTGCTGGTCTGCAGCTCACCTTCCAACAAAAGTTGGGTAGCTTTTATACAAGGTCAAAGCCGTTTACCCTTGCTGCTCTGGAGCTCACATTAAACATAAGTTGGGTGGCTTTTATGTAAGAGATGCTTTACCAAAGACAAATAAATTGCAGCACCTATCTAGCATTGCTGCACTCCTTTAAGTAGAAGTCGTGTAGGTCCCGGGTATTCATATAACCACTCTAGTTCTTGCAACAGGCATTGAAGTTGAGCTCCCGAACACTTTTGGCAGCTGGAATGGCTATGGATAACATAGCCATGGCATTTTATTTTGCTGTCATATTCTCCTTTCCAGAATCTGCTAACCAGGAAAGTAGTCGTCTTAAAGGTAGAGTCCATAGACCTGCTCCTCTGTTTGTCATTTAGTCTAAATCTCCTCCTTAATCTCATAAAATATCTTTCTTATTATGGAGGCATGTATTCAGTGGATGCAAATCTCCATGAGGAAACAATCAAGTTGTCTATATTGAGCATCTTAAGCTCTCTAGCATCTGCAGTGGCAGCATGCGGTATTGGGAAATGCTTGGCATCTTTGCTTCCTTATCCATTTGAAGGTTAGTCACTGCATTTTGTGTTCTTTATTGGTTCCATTGATCCATTTGCTATGTTTTAACATATAGAATGCTACTTCTTCTGTTCCAGGGTTTGGCCTTGCATTGATGACTTTAGTTGCAGCATTATTTTCTGCTTTGGTTGCCAGGATTTCTTGTACAACTGGAACAAGGGTCTCTCTGTATGCTGGATCAGAACGGATAGGGGGTTTTCTTATGCTGATATTTTTTGCTGTGGTAACTGTTCTTTCACCAACTCCAAGATTGCACTTCGAATTTATGTCAGTGAGGCAGCTAAAAGTGAACAAGTGCATAATCTGGCTGGGGATCATACTATTTATTTTAAGAGATTAGATTGGTAATAAAGATAGGGCAGCATGAATGTTCAACCATTCTATCACAGCCAACTCCTATTTTGCCGTTGGAACTATGTGAGAGGGTGTGGCGTTACATCCAGGTCAGTGATAAGGAGCGCGGATAATCATTCAATGAAGCTGCATAAATCTGAATGTCAATGACGTGGATTAGATTAACGTAGTAACGAATCCAGTATTTCAAGTATCTATAGATTATTGATGACTTCTAGACTTCATTTGTTTAATGACAATTATCATGAACATTTTGTCTTAATCCCTGAAAGAGAGAAATGTCTGTGACAGATTGCTTGGTCCTAGAAGATCAGTACAAATTTGATCTATAAACATCAAGGGACAAGTAAAATGTCATCTGAGCACATCTAAGTAAGAATCTAAAATCAAAGCATAAATATTGCAGTGTTGAAGATCAAGATAACTCTTAATTCAGCTTCTTCTCTAGCACCTGGATGTAAATATGAGATGATACCTGTTCTGCCTTCTTTTGGAGGACCGCTCACAATTCTCTTATGCTGCTCACACGTTGCCCTTGAGGTGACGGCGGATCAGGTTTCTGCTTGTTGCTCTTTTTCATTCCAAATGAAGAAAGGGGTTATGTCTGTCGAGTAGGGAAAAAAAATTAGAAAAAGAAAATTGTTTGAAGTAAAAATCTACTTCTTTCTGTTGGTGCAGGTTGGTGCATCCTGTCATTTTCAGACTGCTCTTTCTGGAGGCTGGGCGCTTTTATTATTCATTTTAATTCTTCTGACTGTGAGTACTTTTGCCTCAGTTACTGGTACTGAGCATTATCATGTTTAAACATCTTCATTTTTACCAATGTCAGATCCATTTGGCAGTCATTTTGTTCCTTGGATTCCACTGTAAACTACCACTAAATATTGTGAGTTGTGAATCTAATAACCTGAGATTACCTTTAAATGCTAAAATTCACACAATTGCAGATTCTTGTTGGATCAAATGCTAATATAGGGGGTCCAGCGACTGCAGCGGCAATGGCTAATGCTCGGTGTTGGAGATATCTGGTATAAAAGCTGATTTCACTTGCTTGTTTATTCTTAGACTTGACTCAGCAGCAACTTCTTCTGCCGTTTGAATTAAAGGTACGACCTGCAATTTTAGTGGGAACTTTCGGGTACACTATTGGGACTCTAGTTGGCTGCTTGGTTGGGACTCGCCTGCTCTGTAATATGTTCGCTTTTTAACTGCCAATTTGTTAGCCTTCTTCGTTATTGGTACTGTGCATACTTCAAAGTGAAAATTGTTTCTCTTTGTGCACAGCATTTGTTTATGTATCTGCTTTCTTATTCAAGGTTGCAAAGAATGGATGCAAATTATGTAACTTAGCTCGTCCTTTAAGAGATGATACAACGAGAATAGTTCAACATTTTTAAACTACTTGGAAATAAAGATCTACGAAATTTACAAAATGTGGAGGTGGATAGCGACGATGGCGGAAGCGGCGAACAGAGGCCCCGACAAACAAACGGACTGGCGGCTATGGCTGTGGCAGGAGGGATCGACTCAGGAGAGGTCGATCAGGTGGGATTGTCGGGGGCCTAGGGCCCCTACATACAGGTTTCAGAAATCGGCAGCCACATCCACGACGTGGTGGAGACGCACCCAGAATTCGTCCAGTGATGCTAGAGGCATCGATTAAGGCTCAAATACAAAAGCTCCAATTTCTAGAGCTGGATTGGGCAGGAAAAAGATTTTCCCCAAATGCCTCATTTTTGAAGCAGGATTGAATGTGCTTGTGGCAGAAACAAACAATGATCTCGCAGGCAGAAATGATTCTGCTGATGACGATGACCAGACAAAAAGGAAGAGTATTAATGGCATTGTGTCTGTGGCTACAGAGGCTGTGCCAATGGCTACAGAGATGCTAGATAGTAGCAGTACTGATATATGCAATGGAGTGAATGTTGCTCTAAACGTAATGTATCACAATGAACGAGAATATGAAACAAGCTGCTAGAGGTGTAGGGAAAGAGGCTGCAAATCATGTGAAACAAGCTGCTAAAGATGTAGGGAAAGAGGCTGCAAATCATGTGAAACAAGCTGCTAAAGATGTAGGGAAAGAGGCTGCAAATCATGTGAAGCAAATTGATGTAGATGATGTGAACGGTGGTAATAGTGTTTCTCAAACAAATATCAATACGAGTGCTGCGATAACTCAGTAAAGCAAAAGGCTCCAATCAAATATGTGGAGATCAATAAGGAGAAGCATCTGGAATACGTAGAAAACTTAGTATCACGAGCTGTCATAGGCTTCTACCCTGGTTTGGGGGATTCCGGAGGTAATTTTTTGGGGGATCCCGAAGGACGGGATCCCACCTGTCTATGCAGTAGCGGTGTAGAAAATCCCGCCCCTTATAGAGAAAATCAGAGTTTCTTGTAGTGGGTTTTTCTCCCCCAATCCGGAACGGAATCGGATGGGATCGGTTAAGGGGCGGTTAGAATCAGCTGGAGTAGCGGCGCAGCTAGGATCGAGGGAGGAATCGATGCGAGCGCCTCCCGGATAAAAGAGATATGATCCGAGCAAAAAAAGCCCAAAAATTGCGCAGGAACCCTTTAATTGCACAATTAATGGCGGGATCTCGGAGGCCTGGAGGAAGGGATCCCCGCCCAAACCAGGGTAAAAGTATCTCGCACCAGCTTCTATAGTGGAGGGTTTTTGGATCTCAAAAGACTGGGATCATGGTTGGCATCTATCGTGGAGGGTTTTTGGATCTCAAAAGATTGGGATCATGATAGGCAGGACATCTAAAATATTTACTTCTTCCTCAGTTCCAATCCATGAAAGCTCTTGGTGAGATTTTCTTCCTTATTTTATTAAACAAGGAGGATATGGTAGATAAGATGGTGTCTAGAGCAGTGGACCACCATTTCGCTAGGGGACACATCCTTTACCAGCATTATATACCTGGCTTCACTCCACATAAGGCTAATGGAGTTAAACTGCCATGCTGATTTGAAATAGAGAAGCTTCCTGCTAATATGCTAGTCCTAGAATTTCTCATTGATATAGCCAATGGCCTTGGTACATACATCTCCCATTCCATTTTGCGAGGCTCTAGATTTTGTGCAGCAATTTCAGCAGGCTTGCCTATTCCCAATGAAATCAAAGTAAAGAGTGAGAACTTTTTTTACCATTTCAATCTGAAGCTCCTTAATGGGCTGGAGCTAAAAAGGATGTTTCCTAAGTTTGGTTGGGAGGTTCCGATTGCTTCTACTAACAATCAAAAGAATGTGGACAGTAGATGAACATAAAGAAGGTGACATAGACAAGGCATCTAATGTAGTTGAGAAAACAAGTGAAGATGTCCAAGTAAATATAGAGTGTGCTCAGGCCCTAATCACACAGAGTATCAATATTAATAACCCATGGTGGAGAAGGCTAGATGAGGGGGGAAAGTATTGGCGAAGGCAAGACCAACAAATAAAAAAGGGAGGCCACTAGCGACAATTGCAATATTGGGAATACAACAGAAAAGCAAGTAACCTCTCAATCTTTGGGAAATAGTATCAATCTTGAAAGTGGTGGTAATGATACTGTTATCTATAAAGAAAATAGTTTCGTGGGCAGACTGTGATGTGATATGGTGGATCTTCAAACTTTAAATGTTTTAGTCCAGACTTTTGGGGCTAAGAAAGTGAATTTGGCTAGGAAAACTTCTAGGAATAAAGCTACTGAAGAGGAACCATGGGTCCAGAGAAAAAAACATCTATCCATCAAATGACAGATATAGTGTGCAGGTGGAGTCACCTTGGGTCTACAGGAACAGAAAGGAAGAAAAAAAGAGAAAGTTCACTTTTACAAACTAGTCAGGAGTACCAACACAAGTATAAATACGCTAATGCTAGAGCCTCTTTTGCATGGGGCGTACGACCTCTTGTCCCTGATGCTATTAGATCGTGGTTGGGAAATGTTGGTTGTACCATGGATGGTAATAACGGAGCAGGAGTTTTCACAATTATTAATCTATGATTATTGTCTTATGGAACTTGCGTGGTATCAAGGGGGTCCTTAATCGTGGTCGTGTTTTAGCAGCTATAAGATCTTTGAAGGTAGATATCATCCTTTTGCAAGAGCATAGACTTCCAGACTTTGAGGACAGGTCTATTGGTAGTTGGGTTGATAGTAACTACTCTTCTTACAGTTGTGCTACGGAAGGTACTAAAGGAGGCACATGTATTCTGTGGAAGGGACAAGGGCAAAAATATCAATTTGCAGATAGCAGTGGGAGGTGGCAGGTTGTTATCTTTAAAACAAAAGATTGCATGTGGGGGCTCCTAAATATCTATACCTCTAATGTACCTGGCGAAAGGGCACCTATGTGGAGAGAAATTGAGCATTGGATAACTCATCAAGGAGGGGGAATTGCAAATTGGATCCTTGGAGGGGATCTGAATATGACTGATATATGGGACCAAAAAATTGGGCTACACAGGAACTTGCTTTATGAGGAGAAGATTGTGTGGAACTCTCTTCTAAACAACGTTGGCTTCTCTTTAATTCCTCCATCTAATGTTACATTTTCATGGTCTAATAATCAGAAAGGGCACGACAGGGTATATTGTTTGTTAGATAGATTCTATATGGCAAATATGACTGCCTCTTCTATGAATAGATGTTATGTTGAAGGAGAGCTTGTTTTTTCGCATTCAGATCATGTGCCACAAAAGTTAGTCTTGGAGAACGTCCCTACTCAAAGAAGAGGAGGTAACAATGTGGGAATTTGACACCTCAGAGGATGTCAATAGCAAAAAAATGTGTCAAAGAGACAAATATTTTTTGAGAAATGTGTCAAAAGAGACTTTCTAGTTTAAGAAAATATGTCAAAAGAGACTTTGGATATTTTAAATTATGTTATTTGACACACTACATAATATTAAATGTGTAAAAAAAAGTTAAGCGTCTAAATACTACAAGATTGCCAATTTCTTAGGTTACATCATTTATGTTTCTTAGTCAATAAGTTTTTTAAGACTCAATTTTTTGATAGCATGATGCGGCGTTTGCCACTATTAGATCAAAATATATTGGTCTAGTTAAACCTAATCAACACTACATGTGCTTTTACAAACACCTACGGTGGTAATAGCATTGAATATCATAGAGATTCTTGACTAACAGGTCAATTTTTGCCTGCCTTCAACATATTGATGTCATGCTTTGCATGTATTCCTCGGTAAGCTTATTAATGGCAAGGCTTTTCACTCAACACAAACCATTACATCCAACATCATTAAATTAAATTCCCCCTAAACCCCCTTTGGTTTGGGTGCATATTCACACGGGGGGTGACTCCGGGCAAAAAGAGCTGTTGGATGGGCATATTCACGAGTTATACCTTGATTTTGACCGTCGATAGTGATCCTCATTTGTGGGGTATGCTCGTACAATTTTTTTTATACTATATAGTGAGACTTGCGAAATACTATAAGGTTTGAGGCAATGTACTAAATGGTGTTAATTTCATACATGTATTATATTATTTTGGAGGGTATAAAATGGGCTCTCGCTGCCCTACGTCACCCCCCGTGTGAATATGCACCCAAACCAAAGGGGGTTTTAGGGGGAATTTAATTT
>JAANSK020249097.1:0-13451 GCA_011763485.2 Isoetes engelmannii
ATGAAATTCACCATGTGTACTATACTTATCCACTTAAAACTCTCCCTTGAGGGAAACCCTTTTTATGTACCTTAGTCCGTTTGTTAAAAATTCGCCATGGGTACTATGGTATAAGATCTATATGAAAGAAAATTAGCCACAATTAGCTAACCACTATTTTATGAAAATCACCATATGTACTATACTTATCCACTTAAAACTCTCCCTTGAGGGAAACCCTGATGACGGCCAAGAGTTTTGCCTTCCCCTTTGAGTGAACGGCTTGGGGTTATGGTGCATGCCCCTAGATTCCTTTATGTTCTCTCGATTCCTCAAGATTCCAGTAAATTCCCACAAGATTCCTTGAGATTTCATCATGTTCCCTTACATTCCCTTAGACCTCTGGATTCTCCAAGATACGCATCGATCCCTCTGGATTCTACAAATATTCCCATAAATCCTATACAGATTCTTCCAGATTCTCTAAGAGTCCCTTAAGATTCTACCAATATTCTTCTAGATTCTATAAGATTTTGTAAAGCTACTTTAGATTCCAAAAAAATTCCCTTATACCGCCGACTTCCAATAATATTCCCATAGATTTTCAAGGTTCTTCAAGATTTTCTCAGATTCTATCAAGGTTCCCTTACATTCTCCAAGATCGATTGATGATTCCTTGAGATTCTCTAATATTCTATAAGGATTCCCATAGATTTTCCAATGTTCTATGAAGATTCCATTGAAACCTTCAAGATTCTCATAAGATTCTCAAGAACCTTAGATTTCTTGAGATTCCACAAAGATTTTTGTAGATTCCCCTAGATTCTCTAATATTGCCACATATCACTCAAGGTTCGCCTAGATTTCTTCTAGATTACCTAAGATTCCCCAAAGATTCTCTAAATTTTCATAAATATTCCCATAGATTCTCTCAAGATTCTATTAAACTCATCGAGATTCCACATATATCCCTAGATTCCCTTGAAATTGGAAAGCTTTCTATAAAAGGGGTGCAAATAAAGCATATTCTTCCATAACATGAATAACACATGAAGCTGAATTTGGAATGTCACCTCATCCCGAAAGAGTAGTAAGGGATTTGTTTCTGACACACGACGACCTGAGCTATGTATATACATGAATAATAAGCAATCCATAACATACATTTGATTTGGAAGAGGTGCACAACTCGTAGATCAAAGATTAAGTTAGTTTTATTTTTTTCAAGTTCAATCCAGTCGATCATGTTAAGAATCTAACCTAAGGGAAATAGCAAGGCATGTAGGTACATGGAAAAGAAATTGAACTTGCAGTTAAGTCCTCGTGCAACTTCTAAGGACATTGACAGGTTTTCCACCTTAGCCCAACAATTGCAAGGGCACTAGCTAGTTCTTGTGTAGTCTCAAACAACTTCCTCCTCAAACTTTCGCATTGTTTTTCTAAGTTTTTCATCTTCTCATCTTTCTATTTCATGATTGAATGCTTTTTTCCCTAGGCCATTTTGTCCTGGGCCATAACAACTATGCACATGACGTTAATCAGCCCATGACAGACACAGATCGTAGGTTTCTATTCTGCTTTTATGATCATATGTTTTCATAGATCAGCTTTTCTGCAACGAATGATATGGGAACGACACTGTTGCCATGATTTTGGAAAGACAAAATGATAGGGAACGGCACAATCCCTTGTTCTTTCCGAAAATGTATCATCTTATTTTTATTTTATTTTATTCCCTTTTGCAAGAAGGAACAGCACCGTTCCCTCTGTTTCCGGCAATATTTCATACCAATATCCCTTTGCAAGGCAATGGAACAATTCCCTTGTCCATTCTAAAAACTTACTCTAATTGGAGATGTATTATAAGCATGTTTGTTGCATTAGAGCATGTGTCCTGAGCTGCTCATTTAGTCGTATTTTTCTCAAATTATTTGTTTGACCATCCTTTTGCAAATATAGTGAAGAGCTTGTAGATGCTTGAAGTTATGGTCCTGAAGCATATGCAGATTCCTTTGAACTTGCAAATACAATGTTCTACTATATAGCCATGTTCTTCTTGTTATAACAATTTAATCGTCCTAGTTCTTGTGCCATTTTCCAGTATTTTTTGTGCTAGTTGTTAATTTGCATGAGCTACATGCTAGCTGGTATACATTTAAAAAATGCACAGAATTAAGCTTAACAAGCAGTTGGCATATGTGGAAGTAGTTGCAGTTTATCCCAGAGATTTCTTTATTCAAGAAACCTTGAGAAGCATTGGGGTACATTCTATGCAGCAGCAGGACGAGCAGGAGGTCATCACAAATGTAATTGAAGAACCTACTGATTAGTTAGAGCACTTGAACTAAACATAATTGTTGAAATAATTGTGCATGTTGCCTTACAATTCCTCCTAGAGAAGCCTTGGGATACCTTCTATGGAGCAGGACGAGCCGAAGGTCATCATAAATGTGATTGAAGAACCCTAAGGTTTAGTTAGTGAGCTTGAACTAACCATACATGTTGAATTATCTGTGAGTGTTGTCTTACAGTTTCTTACTTATCTATGCAGAGAAGAGCGCAACTACTTTGTCTTGAACATAAATGATGAGGCACAACAAGATGAGTGACTTGAATATATTAGACATATTGCGCACAGTCGTACATCCCTTCAATTCAACATGTTTAGAACATCAATGTTTGTTTTCACATCATATTGTTACCATGCTATCAGTTTTTGCGCTACCATAATTGCTTTGTCTATATGTAAAGTGTGCTGTTAGAGGTCTGCTTTATTCTATTTTATGTAGTAATGCTATTGTCTTAAACTTCCATATTTTCATTTGGTTCTTGGCCATGAATTTTTTTCTTTGGTTTGTTTCTTGGCAGATGTAGGCGATAGGGTTCTGGTGAGGCCGGTGTGGTCTGGAGGTTCGACTCCTCTGGCCCTGATTCTTGGTGGTGGTTGTTCTTGAGGGTGAAGTGAAACCATGGGGCCAATCGAGACCATTGGCTTTAGCAGGCATTTTTTTCTCAAAATTCTAGTGGCCTTTGATCTGGTATCAAACACAGAATATCCGCCAAATCAATGGTTAGAAATAAAAGTTGGATACAAGACCGATAAAGATGACCAGTTGGAAAACAAGTTAAATACGTCCTAGATATAATTGAATATGAAGACCAGGTTTTTTTTTCATTACCTGATATAGCAATTCATCCAAATATTCAGTAACACATCCAATCATAACGAGATTTAAAAGTTTTCCAGCTGAGGCTATAGTCCACTACAAGGTTGTGTGGTCCTTTTGTTACAGAGCCTCATAGGGCTTCTAACATTAATTTATTGAAGCCAATGTCACCACAATACTTGTCTCTAGGTTAAAGCCTAACAAAAAATGAGGTTGCACTACTACCATTTGTGCAAAAACAGATACCTTTCCATAACAGTCCCCGAATCTATAGCTACTTGCCCAAGAGATTGATTTTGATGTCAGGAAACCTTTTGTGCTACATATCTTGCTTTTCACAATGAGGAACAGCATCAACAATATAATCTTTCGCTATAGAAACCTTTTCTAGGGCAGCATTGTTGGCCCAAGAAGTGGCGTATAAGGAAGAATCCTTAAATCTAATTCAAGGGTAATGCTGACAGCCTATATCTATTTATTCTCCAAAAGTTACTTCCATGTGGACATCGACTGTCGCTTCTTGATTCATTCTCTTTGTTGCCTAGTTAGCTCTACAGTCTCAAATCCATGCTCATATAAAAGCCATACTAATGAGCTAGCTTGAACGAAACAATTTCTATGAATCGTCACTTCCATCGTTCTGCAATCAACAGATTTTAACGCAAGCCAAAGCCAGATTCCAGAAATGCATCTTATTTATCTAAAAACTTTTGTGCTCGATCTTCAAACTAAGGCACTTGCGCATTGAGGTGAATACCTTGGGTAATCTCCCAGCCCGACCTGAAGTAGCCTTCCATATATGGCTGCATTAGGGTACAACGATACTTACCATGGCCATTTTTCTATTTTACGGAGTCGGCTGCATCAAAAACAAAAGAATGGTGTAAACTCTTATCAGATGAATCAAAACCTCTTCAAACAATGCAAAACAGAATGATCCATGACTGTTCTGATCGAATGAAACATAGTTAATTAATAGACCAGGAAAATTAAATTAGTGACTTACAGAGCAAGAAAATATGACAACGATCATTGCATAACTAAGAGCTACAATAGATTGAATCCTGCACCAGCAAAGGATTGTAAACCCACAGAAAGTAAAGAACTTGCCTACCTCAAGCTTGCATAGCCGTACTAGTTTTCTGACAGACTTGAGCATTTTTCATCCTTCTTACGGCACCATAGAAACCATTCGTGAACCATTCTTATGGCATCATAGAGAGCTTGGGAGTTGCATTTTTTCAAAATTCATTTTACGGTGGTGGCTAAAGGAGCAGGCCGATGCCACCCACAATAAGCTCCGTTTACATGCAAATAACAGACTTCGAAGAAGAGTTTATTCGAGGACCCGGAGACAACGGAAGGAATTTGAGGGAATTATCTAATTTTAGTGTCCGTTGATTGAAAAATATAGGAATCCAATGGCATGAAACATATTTGGATGAGGTGGCATGCCACGTGGATCGCACGAAAGGGTGCATCTCGGTTTAGGCAACCCTGCTAACAGGTGTCAAAGGGGGAGAGTCTAGGATTTGTTTTTAGATCTCGAGCAGAATGCAAGAGTTATCTTCATAGGGGCATCCAACCAAGATTTATATTTAACAAATACCATTTCATAGTTTGTAATTGCCAAAGTATGAATTGGGTTTTTATACTTTATAATTGTATATACATTTCAAAAAAATTAGCCAATGCCATGGTAGCTTTTAAATAGTATAGATCCCCTTTGACTCTAGACTAATGCAACCAGAAAAAAGAAGGGGGGGGGGGGGGGTGGGAGGGATGAAACTACAGCTACAATATTCTATATCGAACAATTTCAGTAAAGTTTTTGAGTGCCTTGTTCACTTTTCACACTTCATATGAAAACACAGGAGGAGCAATTTATCTAATAGGGTCCTTGATGTTCCCAAATTCATGGGTGCCTCACTTGAATGTTGGTTACTTGGATTCAACCTTCTCACCTTGTCTTGTCAAATAAAGGGCCCATTGCAATTGTACCACCCTAGCCTTTGCAATATGAATAGCAAACCTTTGATTCCGATAGTTGTGTAAGCAACTTGGAACATAGTTTAGATAACTTGTCTAAATACCACTTCATGGGTATGGGCCAAAATCTTGCACCGTGTCCTCCCATAGAGCGAGGAAGTGGATGCCAGAAGATGGGACCTTGAAACCATCTTCTATAGTTGTAAGAATAAAGCTACCTTATCCAAATACTTTAAACCATCCTGTAAAGCCACCTTATCCAAATACATTAAACCATCTTTATGATGTTTATGTAACGTAAGGTTGCAACACATTGCTAAGTTGGTGCAACGATTTGTAGATATTGTAGGAAAATCCAATCAACACAAACCTAAATTCCCCCATGCTTAGAGATTCTTGTTAGCTTGAAAGGAACTTGCATAGAACCAACATCCGACCTTTTCCACAAGACTTTGATTTGCCAATTCATATCGATGCATTTGAAGTGTGCAAGAGAAATTTCCAACTCCACGCCCCCTTTTTTTATGACATGATATATTTTCGTAATAAGACTGAAAGTACATGTACAACAAAAGACTTAGAGAACTAAGAGGAAATAACAAGGGGCATTAGCGTACGGCCTCATGGCAGAGTGCAGCCGGGAAAGGCTGCCTGGAGAACTTTTTGGGGTCTATCTTTTGGGACATGGCCTCCCTCCTCTTGTGAGGTGGCAACGCAAAGTCCAAATCCAATTCAACATGAGGAAAGTTATCAGCTTGCCCACCGAACAACAGGTTGTCCAGAAGGGGAGAGGTGTTCCGGCACCCTTGCGTGCCTCGGATTCGAGTAGGATTTGGCATAATATCATCATGTATAAGGAGGGCCTCGATGCCAAAAGATGGATCCTCAAAAACTCTTCGGAAGCCGCTTTTTAAAAAACTCTTCTACAGAGGGTCCTGACAATGAACGGGCAACTTCCCCATGCCGGAACTACAAATTGGCTCTGCCAACGGACTCAGAATGTTGGGATTACCCTAAAGACCAAGTTTCATGGGCAGAAGACCACCCCTTGACCAAGAAGCGCCAAAGGAGCTCAAGTCTAGAGAACAAACACCCCCCTCCCCCCCCCCCCCCCCGGGAAAAAAAATCCAAGATCAGTCTGGGAGAACTTATCAAACTGCGAAGCGTTTTGCGAGCGATCGTGTAGATGCCCAAGTGGTTTGCCATTCGGGCTGTACATAGGCTCCGAAATGGTGATTCGACTTTGCCATTCATCAGAAATGGTGAATTTACCCTAGGGACCAAGTTACACGGTTAGATTTGGCAAAGAAAGAAACAGAAATGCAGAGCTCAAGATCTTAAAAGCAGCTTTCTGGTTTTTCACTGACATAACTTTTGATCCACTTTGAACTCAATTTTCTCCATCATCCAAGTTCCAAATCAATTCAATTTTTTTCTCACATGTTCCTTCAGCTTTTAACTAATATTCACTTTAAAAATCATGGAAAAAGGTCCAGTAAAACTCGAGATATCATTATTTAAGTGTGAAGACCTGTTTTTATCCTAGGGAAGTGCACTGGCAAATTTCAAGCCAACTTTCAACTCGATTTTCTCAATCATCCCAGATCCAAATTGAGCCAAAATTTATTCCCACGTCTCATTGCAACTTTTCTCTAATTGCTCCTTAAAAAATCATTTGAGAAAGATGAGTACAGCTCGCAGGACTGAGTGCAACTACCTCATTCTGCTTAGGGATCCTAATGTAATTGATGCTTTTTTGCAAATTTTTCATAAAGACTGCTTGCCTTAAGCAACTTGGAGGTTCTAACACACCATATCCTGACACCTCGATCACATCCTAAGTGCAAATGACCAAAACTCGGCCTTTATAACGTAAACCCTTCATGAACTTCGAAACACGTAGGATTTGTGTTTTGAAGGCTATATCCTAGTCCGATTCGACCAGGATCTTGCACTGTGTCATCATGTACAGAGAAGGTGTTGATGCCAGAAGACGGACTCTTAAAACCTCTCGGAAGTAGCTCCCCCTAAGAGTCCTCTACCTGAAGGCCCTGGCAACAGACGTGCAAGTCCTCCACTCCAAGATTGTGAATTGGCTCTGCCAATGGTCTCAGAATGTGGACATTGCCCTGGGGATCAAGTTTCCTGGCCATCAAAGCCCCCCTTCACCTAGAAGTGCAAACAAAGCTCATCTTCACACACTCTCGTAGTCAATTGGCCCAGGCGATGCATGCCGAATACTGCCAGGTAGGTCGTTCGTGTTTCTTTCTTTGGCAAAATTGAACATGTAACTTACTCCCTAGGGCAATCTCACCATTTCGGATAAGATGGAAAAGTCAATTCACCATTTCGGATTCCCCATACTGCCCGAACGATGAGACACTTGGGTTTCTACACAATCGCCGCAAGACGTTTCACAGTTTGTCAAGTTCTCCCGCGTCGATCTTGGATTTTTTTGAACCTGCTCGAAGTTGGGTCTTGGAAAAAAGGATTCAATGGTTGGATAGGGAAACCGAGCTCTAAAAGGGGGCATGAACATACTGCCTCCCAGAGGAGCGCTGCAGGGAAAGGCTGCCTCTGATAGCTTTGACCTTGTTACATATGCTTAATTTGTTACCATCTTCTGGAATGTTTTCCGCAAGATTGCTTCCCCATCTTGCATCCATAGTTAAATTTTCTTAATTTTATGATACATAGATAATTAGTTATGAATTTCTAATTATTGATCTTTGAAAAATCATAAGTAATGCATCTTTTGGCTTTTTTCTTTGATATTTTGTATATGTGTTTCCCACGTCAGCAGCCACGCGTATAGAAGATTTTGAAGATTTTTGCATTTGTTTAGATCTCACACCCCATGTGTTCTTGGTTTACTTTGCACCTCAGAGTTTCTGCACGTACATGAAGACGTTTTATCTGAAATTTTTATCATGCCATTCCCTGTGTAAGTGTCGCCATTGGTTAGATTTTTATGAATTTTTGAGGCTCTGTCTATTTACTGTGACTTTCAATATTTTTTGGATGAAAATTCATAAGTATTGCATATGTAAGCTTTTGTACCTGATTTTCTGCCCATTGTTCTGCCACTTCAGCAGCTATAACCAGTAAAAGTGTCAGGGAACTTGGCTAACGGTAAGTGGCTGAAGCAAGCGACCAATGTCAGTTTTTTAAAATCCCATTGCGTGTATGATTCCTTGCTCAGCCTTGTGAAAGGAAAAAAAAACTGGCAAATAAGGACTTTTGATTTTGTATGGCCAAGAATGGTAACTGATGAATTACTTGGCAGAAGAAATGATGACTGGCAAACAAAGGTTGACATGACAAAGTGAGGATGGTGATGTGGCAAGACAAATAGCCCCAACTTCTCCCTAGCCAAAAACCAATCTGTGACATGGATATGACATGGCGGTGATGTGGCAATCAGGTGGATGACAGGATGATGATGTGGATGTGTGATGAGGAAGCGATATGATCTAATCTTTGACATGTACACACAAAGTGCTTGGATTGTGACATTTTTAAGGGCAAAGGCAAAAATGGTACCAGATGGGCGATTTTGGCAACTTCGCGTGATGACTAAGCAAACAAAGGGTGACACGGTAAAGTGAGAATGGTGATGCGGCAAGTTAAATAGCAAGCAACTTTTCCCCCAGCCACAAATTTCCAAGGTAGCCTTTCTTGACAGTGCTCCTCCAGGAGGGCGTATGCTAGTGCCCCCCTCCCGGAGTTCGGTTTCCCTATCCAACCGTTGAATACTCCTTTTCAGGGCCCTACTTCAAGCAAGTCCAAAATAATCCAAGATCGGTCCGACCTTGTAAAAACCAAAGTGTTTTGTCGTTCAGGCATTACAGAGGCTCCGGAATGGCAATTCAAGTTTGCCATATCGTCTGGAATGATGAAATTACCCTAGGGACCAAGTTACACGATCAATTTTGCCAAAGAAAGAAAAACGAACGCCCTACATGGCAGTATTCCACAGCCACCTCCTAAGTCAATTGACTACGAGTGTGTTAGATATGAGCTCTGTTTGCACTTCCTGGAGAAGGGGTGGTCTTCTTCCTATGAAATTTTGTCGCCAGGGTAACGTCGACGTTCTGAGTCCATTGGCAGAGCCAACTCACAATTTCGGAGTGGGTGACTTACCCATCCATTGCCAGGGCCTTTAGATAGAGAACTCTTAGGGGGGAGCTGCTTTTGGGAGGTTTTAAGGGTCCGTCTTTTGGCTTCAACACCCTCTTTTTATATGATGACACGGTGCAAGATCCTGGACGAATCAAATTTGGATATGGCCTTCAAAACGCAAATCATGTGTATTTGTAAGTTCATGAAGGGTTTACGTTATAGAGGCCGAGTTTTGGTCATTTGCACTTGCGACAAGGTCGAGAAGTCGGGATATGGTGAGTTGAAGCCTCCAAGTTGCTTAAGGCAATCAATCTTTGTGCAAAATTTGCAAAAGGGCATCAATTACATTAGGATCCCTGAAGCAGAATGAGGTAGTTGCGCTCAATCCTGAATATCTCGAGCTGTACTCATCTTTCTCAGATGATGTTTGGAGGAGCAATTAGAGAAAAATTGTGGTGAGATGTGGAAACAATTTAGAAAATCGGGTTAAAATTTGGCATAAGATTGGGCAGGTGCACTTCCTTGAGACAAAAAACAAGTCTTTATGATAAGACTCTTGGCATGTTGGTAAGGTCTTAGATTGCTATTATGAGGTTAGAGGTTCAAATCCCTTCACTACAAAAACAGGTCTTCACACTCAAATGACTATCAAATAAAAGTTGTAATTTCAAAGTGGATAAAATAGCAAGCGGACAGAGATACTTCATAAGATAATTTATTACAGAGAGGCTTCTCGTGATTCAAACTACTATTTTATTTATGCACGTGATCTTAGGCCCTATTCAGACATGCGCCAGTTGTAATCATGCAGAAAACCCTTATAGAGCTCAAGATCCAAAGATACTTCATAAGATAACTTATTACAGAGATGCTTCTCATGATTCAAACTACTATTTTATCTTATGCACGTGATCTTAGGCCCTATTCAAACATGTGCCAGTTGTAATCATGCAGAAAACCCTTATAGAGCTCAAGATCCAAAAATCAGCTTGCCGTTTTTTCACTGCTAGAATTTTTGATCCACTTGGAGCTCAATTTTCTCCATCATTCTTACTTCATAAGATAACTT
Organism: Isoetes engelmannii; assembly: GCA_011763485.2. NCBI lineage: Eukaryota > Viridiplantae > Streptophyta > Lycopodiopsida > Isoetales > Isoetaceae > Isoetes > Isoetes engelmannii. Next base: position 10,327 of record JAANSK020249097.1, read on the forward strand.
ATTACAGAGATGCTTCTCGTGATTCAAACTACTATTTTATCTTATGCACGTGATCTTAGGCCCTATTCAGACATGTGCCAGTTGTAATCATGCAGAAAACCCTTATAGAGCTCAAGGTCCAGAAATCAGCTTGCCGTTTTTTCACTGCTAGAATTTTTGGTCCACTTTGAACTCAATTTTCTCCATCATTCTAGTATCAAATCAATCCAAGTTTTTTCCTACATGCTCCTAAAACTTTCAACTGATAGCTAGTTAAAAAATCATGCAAAAAAGTCTAGTAACCCTCGAGATATTATCATTTAAGTGTGAAGATCTGTTTTTGTCTCAAGGGAAGTAACCATCATTCAATTACTTTTATTAGCATATGTCTAAGATCAATTATGGACATGCCACTTTTGTTTTCTCTCCAGTCCAGTCCCATTCCGTTTCATTTTTTCTTTTCAGCCTACCTCTCCCAATTTGTTTTTCTTGCCACATGTGAGATAGCCAGAGAGATCAGAGAAATGCTTACCAGATTTTGAAAGCAGCAGGAGATGGATGAATCATGGTAGCAGATATGGTTTGAATTAGGGAATGGAATGGCAGCGTGCATGATGAAATAAGGTAAAGGGTAAAATGGCATGAAGTAGGGTATTGGAATGGCAGCAGTCATTAAATAGGGTAAAATGGCAGAAGAAGGTGGATTTTGCAAACGACAGAAGAAGATGGCCAGATTTTGGAGGGGACAACAAGCATGGGAATATCAGACCTGAGCAGGGGAGTTTTATGCATTTTTGTTTCAAAATACTTGAGCTTATGAATCACAAGGGATGCTTGGATCATAGTCAATGATTACGCAACACCTATGTTGATTCATAGGTAGATTCTTGAATGTAAAATGCTCTTCTGTAGGATTTGATATTGCAGCATTAGCAATATGCCCAAGCATACTTCTATTTAAGCATGCGTATTCTGGCACTAGAAGGCATCTTTACATGTAAGGTAAGTCGTTTTCCACTTCAAGTCTAGAATGCAAACTTCAAAAGTATTTCATTATTAGGGAACTTATTGTTTTGCATGTATTAGTCACAGGCAACTGAGATTGATTACTTGAGCTTCTGCTTGTGATGAAGCTCCTCTTGTACAAGTAAAGGTCTTGAAAATTGTTTTAAAGCATGGAAGGATTTTTGTTTCTAGATTTTGTTATTTTCTCTGGTGAAATGATATAGGAAAAACAGGGTTTTGTGTATTAGCAGCAGATTTGTAGTTTAATTGGAAAATACAAGGCCTCAAATTGGACCATTTCTGAAGATATTCCTGTAGAACTCTTCCCTAAAACTGTTGTTTCTTTATTTTGTCTAACTTCTAAGAGAGAGTACAAAAGAAGTTCCATGTTGAGTTTTGTCTAGTAGGATACATACTTTAGTTGCACCTGCATCGTCAGTATTCTGGTGCATGTGGTTAAAATCTTATTGCTACTAACGAACTCCTGCAACCAAGAATCATGAATCTCGGTTTCAAATTCGATGCAGCCTGGAATAAAGTATACTCTCTGAAAAGATTGTCGGGGAAGAACTGATTTGTCAAAAGAGATGTCCACATATTAGAGGGAGAGCCAAAAAGGTTAACCACACGTAAATCTTGGACCATGTTTGATGATTGTGAAAATTTTTACATCCATAGAGAGTTTGGGATGCAAGGAATCGAATGTTGTTGGTCCTCTACACGGGCAGCAGATGAATCTCCCCTAAATTTATCTTAGATTGATGCAAAATTTGAGTTCTCCATGAAGTTCTAGCTAGAAAAGTGCTTTGAATTAAAAAAAAGGGGGGGAAAAAGACAAAAATTTCAAAAAGAAGGCGCTAGTATTTAGCCACATCTCCACCTCGACCATCTGTATCACTGGTTTTCATTCTTGCATTCTTTTGTGTTTAGCTTTTAGTTCTCTCTTGAGAGGCATTGACAAAATTGTTCAAAAAGAAAGGGAAGGGAAAATTAGTGTGCGTGACCATCCTTTCAACATTTTGATTGATCCGATATTACTACACACTCGTGAGACATTGCTTTGCATGGTAAAGAAGCTTAGAATAAAGGGTAATTATGATAAGCCTAAATCAAAGTTCATGTGATTACTTTTGCCATTGAAACAGACATTCTCGATGATTTAGATCATCAAATTACACACATCCGACATCTAAAAGGTTGTTGTATTACATGTCCACACGTTTTGGTTCTAGTGAAAATAAGGAATTATACAACGTTAAGGATTGTCATATTATCTGGACATGGGGGATTAGTGAAGTATGGAGAAATGTTAAGTAAGAACCATAGTCCTAGTGCTACTATTTTGATGATCGCCACTTTCATCAGCCGATGTGGACATAGAAAAAAAAAATTCATGATTACTTACAAGAAATATGTGCGACATTTGCCTGCCAAGGAAAATGAGTTTGGGTCAGGCAGTTCCTTCTTGCAGCCGACAGCCTACACATGAACAACTATCCAAGCCTTCCATTCTAATGAATGGGATTGTTCTAAATTGTTATTTTTTCAATACAATCAAGTGACCACGACAGTAGTTTGATGTACAATTTGACATAATTACTTACTTCCTTGTTGAATGGTTGCTTCTTTATAAACCTTCCCATTCCTTTGCACAATTTACTGGAGAAAATACACAAGATGTTGACCAAACTATAGGAATTTTTATGAAAGTTATTGAACTGTGAAAGAAGATCATCTCTATGATCGAGAACGAAGAGCATAAAGCTATTCATAATGGATACGGAATTGACGTTTAGGGATTTTGAGGATATTTCATTTTTAGGATTTTTAGGGGAGGCCATTTATGAGACGAAAGGCCAGGGGAATTTGACAAAAACTGAAAGAAGGGGAGATTGAGAAAAAAGGACTATGGAAGGTGGCACTAGGATGGTGAGGCTGAAAAGCAATGTCCCTAGAGTTGCCCCTAGGACCTAGACATCCTAAGGCGGGATTAAATCCTGCCTACAAAGTGTGCATGTAAGGCAAAAGTTTTGCCAACGGATGTGTGGTGAGTTGGTATAGGCTTAGTAATGCCAAAATAAGTGTGCATTTGGTCAAGGGTTCAAACCTTGCCAATGTCACTTATATTTGGGAGTTGGTTA
>JAANSK020249108.1:0-13450 GCA_011763485.2 Isoetes engelmannii
TGAATAAAAGTAAGACAAAAGTTATGGTGGTTGGCTCTCGAGATTCAATAGTGATGCATCTTGATGGAGAAGCTCTACAACAGGTTAAACAATATAAATATCTGGGGATTGAGTTTACCAATGATTACAGATGGTCAGTGGGGGTAGGGAAACAGATATCTGGAGGCCTCCGTGCGTTGTACTATTGTCTTAGTCTATGGCGACAAAGAAACATTTGGCGTTGGTCTCTTAGGAGGCTTATGATGGTGCAGACAGTTGTGCTTTATGGTTGTCAAGCTTGGGGACCAGGTTTGTCCAGGGCAAAATGGATATAAATAGAACAAGTGTAGAAGAGGTTTTTGTTAGAAGAGCTGGGGGCAAAAGTCCAAACTCCCTATGAGATGCTGTTAGCCGAGACACGATTATATCCGCTAGAGATGGAAGCCCTGTTTCAAACTCTTACTTACTACCAGAGGGTACAGAGCATGGATGATAGGAGCATACCTAAGCAGGTTTTGAGAGAATCCCAAACACAGCGTCATGCGAGGTGGTATAATCACCTTGTGGATTGGGCAGTTTTTGGGATGTGGATCTTGATGATCTCCCAGATATAGATGTGGGATTGCGTGCATTTGTGATTGAGCGGGCATTATAGAAGATGTGGCCAATTGGTGATCTTGGGGTTAAAAGAAACTTCTATAGACAAGAAGTTAATGCTATGGTAGTATACGAAGAACAAGCATACTTAAAGGTGGAGCTTAGCCGGAAAAAACGACAACTAGTTGCTAAATTGAGACTTAGTTCTCATTCTTTGCAGATTGAAAAAGGACGAGAGCATGGGGTTCCAAGAGAGTTGCGTATTAGGTGTTCGGCCTTTGACCATATTCGAGAAAGCCAGCATATCACGTGTAGTTCTTTTTCGAATCTACTGGATCTATCTCCATTTGAGCTTGGTACATATCTTTGTGATTACGTGAAATCTAGAAATGAGTTGTTAGCTCTATATAAGGAGGCTGAAAACTTGCTCGCCTAAGGGTGAGCCTTTGTTGATGTGATACTGTTGTTTCTATTTCGCTGATGGACCTGAGGGTCTGAAGGCGTGACAATAAATAAATAAATAAATAAATAAATAAATATTTAGCATGCCAATCCATGAGGAAAATAAAAGGACTTGTCATCTTAGTAAGTTCAAAAAACTTACCGCTGGACATAGGGCCCAAAGAAAGAAACAAGTAAATGCAATGAAAATCTAGTGATTGCATAAAGCCGAAAGACACTCTATAACTCATCTAATATACCGTATGTTGAAAAGCACTCTATAACTCATCTAAAAATATACCCTAAAATAAATCTTTCAACCACGAAGACGATAAACACTTGGGCAGCAAACGTACAAGTCATAAACTTATGACGAATTGTAGACCTTAAAGGGCAATGGCTTGTAGAAATTTATGAGGAATTGTAGAACTTAAAAGGGCAAGGGATTGCAGAAATGAAGTGCGTATGTTTATACTAGCTCCATCAAACCAATTCCAAAATGTTGAGCAACATAACTCACATCACAGTCCATATACCTAGGAAGAGACAGAACAATAGAGTATTTAGGTAGTAGTACATTATAAAGCAAAGAGTTTCAACAAATCCCACTCCTTCAATACATATTATTATGACGTAAACAAAATTTGTATTTCTTTCTTGGTCTCCAAATTTACCAAGTAGACTTAAGTGCTTTTCTTTTTTATTGAAGGCAGATTTATGTATTAAGTAAACACTAGAGTACAAAAGGACTTTTTACAGGGAAGTTTAACCCAAGTAGTGAAACCACAATGTGTATGAGAATAATATCATAAGAGTGCCATAAACAGAAAAGTGAATTGCAACCAGGATCTGTAATCCATTGACTTAAGCTGGGGGGACGGCCGGAGGATCTAGAAATAGGAGCGAAGGTGTGAAGTCGTATCCTTCCTGCCCTTTCCTTTGATCACCACACTAAGGGAGCAGAATAGACAGAGGCAAGATTCTGCCTTTGCCATATTAAAGTTCCCCTTTTTGTCCTTGGCTGTGCATAGCAGGGACCTAGTCTTCTCGATATCTTCGCAGCAGCAATTGCATTTGACAAAGAAATCGGTGCTCGTATGGGTTAGGAGATCCAAACAGCTTGATCCAGGCTCTATTTTTATCCAGATGAATCTTTTTCCATTGGATTCGCCAAAATAGCATAAAGATAATACCTGGAGAAAGATAAAACCAAATGACATTAATTTAAAAACCATAAACCTCATTGATCCAGTTAATGTCATAATTAGTCTGCTTGATAATCGCTTCAGGATGAGTAATTTCATTGTTAAAAATGAAATTGTTCCTTCCTTTCCAAATCCTCTAGAGGAGAATATAAATCTTCCAATCTGTAGGCCTGTCAGGGAGAAAAAAGTCCAAGGAACTCATGTTAGAAAGATCAATCTGAAAAAAGTTGGAGGCTAACTCAAGGACCCATTCAGACCAGATACAGGATCTGAACAGATGGTCTTCATCCTCAGCCTGCCCCATACATCTTACACAAATGTCAGAGTCGGCCATATTCATCTTATATCTCTTCTTGTTGGTGGCAAGAGCTTTATGCCACAACTGCCACATGAAGGCTTTTATCTTGGGCAGAATGGGACTGTTCCACGTGAACACAAGATTTCTGATACATCTGTCAGGATTGGTATCCCATTTATCATGAAGGGTGATATACTGATCACGCGTCAAGAATCTGTAGCCCTTTCTAACAGTGTATCCATCCATACCATTATGATTCCAATAGAAGTCTTCATTTGTCCAGGGGCCAGTACTTAACATGATGCAGATATCATGATAAAGTTGCTGACATCTATCATCCTCATCAGCTAAGGGGGATTGGTGAAAGGGAATGATCTGGTCGTTATGAAGCATGTCACTGATGAAAACAACCCCCTTGCTATTCCAAATCTTAACCTGGTCAGGGAAGTGACAGGCAAGACACAAGCTGGGATCATTAATGAGAAGGGCTGTGTTCCAAAAAATCGTTTGGTCCCTTGAAAGACCCTCCTTCCAAGAAAACATACCTCTTACTTCCCACCAAGCCTTGATCCACTTCTTAAGGATGCCTGGGGTTGAGCCAGGAACAGTAAAAGAGAAGTAGATGGAGTGGGGAAGACTCAACTTAAGTTGCCTCCAACCATAGGGGTGGCACCTGCTGAGGTAGTGCTTAATGAGGATAGAAATAGGATGCTTAATCACTATGAGCAGCTTTGTAAAAGTATTTAGCAGTTAATGCTTTGCCCTGCATACAAATATGCATCACCCCGAGACCACCAAATTTTTTCTTTTTGCAACAGTCAGTCATAGAGATCGGGGTCCAGCACCTCCTATTCTGTCCACAGGCAATAAATCTGCCAATAATACTCTGCAACTTAGTGGAGACTTTCTTAACAGCCAAAATGATTGAGGACTGATAGACTTGAGAGGAAGAGATAACAAAATTGGCTACAATGGCTCTCCCATTCTTGGACAAGTACTTAGAATTAAGGCTATCAACTTTCCTCTGGAACTTTTCAATAATACCACCCCAAATATCAGAGGGACTACACTTAATAGCATATGGAATACCAAGGATCTTAGAGATAGAAGTAGGAGGATCATACTTACAGCCTAGGAGAGCAGCTGTCTGCTCACCCTTTACCTGTTCCCTTGTTAGGACCTTGGACTTGACTGGAATGATTTTACATCCTGAGGCAGCACCAAACTCCTCCAGAATAGTCTGCGCCCCTGTTATGGATTGATGGTCCATAGCAATAAGAAGGAATGTATCATCTGCAAAATGGCCATTAAGAATTTGATCCAGCTCATTGTTCTGGGGAAGAGAGAGACCCTGGATCACATTAGAATTCTTGGCAGCATCAAGCTTGCCATGCAAAGCTTCCATAATAATAAAAAAGAGGAAGGGAGCTAATGGACAGCCCTGTTTAACCCTCTCTTCAAGGGGAAAAAGGGGCTGCATTCCCCATTAATCAGAACAGAGGATCTAGAGTTGAAAAGAATAGATCTAAACAAATAAATAGAATCCTCAGAGAAGCCTAGAGCATGACAGCATTTGAACAGAAAGAGCCAACTTACAGTATCGAACGCCTTTGTGATATCCAGCTTTAGCAGACCGACATCCTGATTAGTCTCTTTGGCCCAGTTCAAACCAAGGATAGCAGTGATCACATTGTCCAGGATGAACCTATCTTTAAGGTAAGCAGACTGAGAAGAGCTAATGATCTTATCAAGAATAGGATTTAGTCTAGCAGCAATAGTGGCAGCAAAGAGCTTATAGACCACATTAGTGAGGGAGATCGGCCTGTAGTCAGAAAAGATAGCTGGCTGATCAATTTTGGGATGAGGGCAATGAAACTAGTATTGACCCTGGCATCCAGGCATTTTTGACTCCTGAACTCATTAGCAATGTTGGTGATATGATCACCTAGAAGGGGCCAGGCTTTTTTGAAAAATTCTGCTGGTAGGCCATCAGGTCCGGGTGTCTTACCATTCTCCATTTCCTTGAGGGTTTGATAAAGCTCTTGATTGCTAAATCTATTATTAATATACCTGTTGTCCTCCATGGTGACTTTGTGGTTGAGATTGATAAACCTATCCATGGTTTGGTGATCACCATCAAGGTTGGTACCCATGATGTTGATGAAGTGGGCAGCAGCAGCAACCTTAATTTCTTTCTCATCTGAGATGAATTCATCACCAACCTTTACCTCAAATATATGATTTCTCTTGGTTCTACCCTTGGCTTTCACAAAGAAGTATTTGGAGTTGCATGTCTCATCTTCTTTAAGTTCTTTGATCTTTGCTTTCAATTTCCATCCTCTAGCAATCCTCAATACTTCCTGTTCAATTTCCATCCTTATTCCATCCTGGTGGTCGGGAGGGGCATGAGGAAGAGCATCTCTAAGAAGATTAAGATGAGCTAGCTTTTGGTAATGAACCTTTTTGCCCCATTCTTTCAACCAATTCTTTATGGCTTTACCAGAACATCCAGCCATTCTCTCCACTGGGAGTTGGAAATCTATCAAGCACCTATTGAAGTTGATCCATAAAGTCATCATGATCAAGAAGGGTGGTGTTGAGCTTGAAGTAGGTTTTCCTTTTACTGTTCTGCTGAGCAGCCGAGATGATCAGTTGCTGAGGGAAATGATCAGAAAGAGTATAGCCCTCAAGATTCTCTACTCTGTTACTACAGTTCCAAAATCCTTTAGAGAGGTAGAACCTGTCATGCAGACACTTAATGGGGCCAACCCTTCTGTCATTCCAACTAAAAGCTCCTGGTTTGGTCCTCGCAAGCATGAGGCAGTGAGTAAGCACCAGATTGTTCCATGCGTTTTTCTCTTGGGGGATCAGGGGCCTAAAATTCTTGTTCTTCATATACTCATTGGTGACCATGTTCAGGTCCCCCCCAAGGATACATTCCTCAAAATCAAGACTATCAATGCTGCTTTTTAGCATATTCCAGATTCTAATCCTGTCACTTGGGTCATTGTAAGCATAGACATTGACAAAGATTACTTTGGTTTTCATAATAGTACAACTGAGAATCTGCCATCCGAGTCATTAACCATATATTCATCAGAGATGTTGAGAGAATTCTTCCAAGCAATGGCAATTCCTGCATAAGAGTTATTAGCAGGGATAGACCATACCCTGTAGTCATGGGGCATGGATCTATAGATAATAGATTCATGACCAGAGTCATGGATTTTGTGTTCCTGAATAAATAGAATGTCAGGACAAAGAGCAGCGAGACATACCTTAAGTCTTTCCCTTTTGATGCTACTATTAATACCCTGTAAATTCCATGTAATGAACTTTAAACTTTTATCCATTAATACCTGTACTTACCAACAGCCATACTTGCTTGTATGGTATATTTCCTCGGACTTGCTCTGCTTGGGCCATGAAGAATCTTCTTTTTACCTCTGCCCCTTCTTTTGGTACCATGAACCAATTCCCCTCTTCTTCAGAGTTGAGAATTTCCTCAATTCTTCTCTCAATCTCCTCAGATTAGATATCATCTTTGTCAGGACTGCAATCAGGCACTGTGATATGTGGAATGGAGAAGGTGACTCCACCATCATCAAGCCTGATAGATAGGTTCACATTCTTTATAGTGATACTGAGATTGTCCTCCAACTGAACCAGATTGGCTACATCTCTCCCCTTCTGAACTAGAGCCACATCACCTTTGTCAGAAGTACGAGAATGAGGTTGAGGTTGAGTAGCATCCATATTGGGAGCCTTGGAGCTGGAGGCCTGGAGATGATCTGAAGGGGGTTTTTGAACCCAAATCTGTCTCGGGGCCATATTGGGGATATGGGACTTCCCTTTTTCCCCCATCTGCTTCTGCTTAGTATCAACGGGTTTCTTAGAATAAACAACATTGAGGTTAAGAAAGAAGTTACTTTTGATCATAACCTTCATAACCCTCTGCCAATCAGAGTTAACATTCTTTGAGATGCAAACAGAAGGGTAATTAGTTTGGGGGACACTAATCTCAATAATCTTTCCCAGCCTTTGAGCAATAGCAGCAAGGTGAGTGTTAGTCCAAGAAGCAGGGGGAAGATTAGGGAAAGAAACCCAAACAGTGGAGCAAATCTCCTCAGTACTACCAGGGATAAAATCAATGGACCATTCCATGATGTAGCAAGGGTGACCATGAATTTTATCAATTTTCTTCTTAAGAATAACTTTAACTGACCCCTGTTCCCTGCACATAATTTGAAAGGTTCTACTATCTATTTTAAGAATAGACAGAATGGGAATATTCTGAATTTTAGTGACCCAAAACTTCAAATCAGTAACAGAGGGAAGTTTGAGGGGGAAATGCACCAGGAAGGCTTTTCTGGAAAAGTTATCCGAGGCAGTTTGGTCCACCATGGCATATAAATCAAGAAAGTCCTTTTTGGGGGAGTCTCTGTTATAGTTAATATTAGAAGCAGTACATTCAGAGGCCTTAGCTAAAAGAACATTTTTATAGGAGATAGGAGGATCCAAACCTTTAGCAGCATCAGTTCTCCCCAGAATTGGAAGCCTATTTCGAATGGTTTCACCAACTTCTTTTGTTTTGTTATGATGCATTTCCGTCATCTTGATCTCGTCACAGTTGGCGCAGTCACAGAAGTCCACTTCAGCAGGGTTAAAATAGCCATTTTTGTCCCTGGTCTTGCATTCTTTGGCACCTTTCTTCATGCGAATGTGATAAGCCTCCACAGAGGTGTTAACTTCCTTGAGAAGCTCCGTTTTGTAAGGGCATGTCTGTAAAAAGCGCCTCTTTTCATCTTCAATAACATGATCTTCAGCATTCTCCCATCTTCTTATGAGTTGAATGCTTGCCTTCGAGCCTTTCTTGATTATTTCCCATCTAGCTACCATTTTCTTAAGACTGCCCAGGAGATCATCCATAGTTTTGCTGAAAATATCATTCTTGAGGCTGCAGCAATCAATCTCAGAATATCCTTGCTTGACCGTTATTAATTTGTACAGGTTAATATCGATTTCTTGGACATACCCCAGCATGTTCCCTACCCAATCCTTGGCATCTGCTTTGTCGTCAAAGTAATCCCTGTTCATTTTCTGAATCTTCTCAATACTTGTGAGCAGGAGACCATCTTCTTGAACCCCCATACATTGAGCAGCAACGTTTTGTTGATCCCGGATAATTTGGAATCCTGTGTGTATGCCCTTCAACAGCGTCCAAGCCTCATCCCTATTACTGTCAAGCCAAAAAATCTGATTCCATTCATCTTGTTCGATTTCCTTCAGAACCTTTTGTCTCACGATTTCAACTCCTTTTCCCTTTTCCTTTCTACTCGATCCTGCCATGGTCACGAAAGAAGATTGAGCCGAAGAGATTATGAATAGGCAAGAGCGACTGCGTCCAAAACAGAGGAGAAGGAAATGATCCGAAGAATTCTTGTGCTCAAAACCCAAGGCACACAAATGGCAGCCGAATAAATCTCTGTACCAAAATCTGCTAAAAGGAATTTGGAGGGCCCCCCAAATCTAAGCCAGTACGGATCTGTGTCAAAATGTGACGTGAAACCCTAGGCAGGATACTGAAACGACTGCCTCAATTAAAACCAAGATCCTTAAACTGTCTGCAACCAAAACTGAAAAACAAGAAAGAGGGAAAGCTGACTAAGCTGACAAGTAGACTTAGTGCTTGGCCAGTCTTTTCCAATAAACGAAAACCTCAATTTGCTGCAGGAGGTCAGCATGAACTGCCTGAAGAGGAATATAAGTATTAGAAACAATAAAGCCAATGGAAAGGTCATCTTTCAACTTGCAAATCCCTTGGACTGCAAATATCTAAAGGAGAGTACTACTTCCACTGAAATCAATAGGGCTTCCGCTAGAAAGCTAAAATAGCTGAAGCAAACAGTACTTTAGAAATGCAAGACATTTTTCTTTGACGTGCCTGTAGAGGTTCAACGATAAAAAGCCAGAATAAGGAATATAAGCTCTTCAAAATGTAAAACCACAGATTGGAATAATTAAATGCATGAAAAGCAAAGTAAGGCCACTAAAATATAAACATGATTGTGATTTGTGAAGATAAATAAAACCAAGATCCACACTGCTTGAAGCCGTATATTTAAGGATTAAGCAAAAGAATAGTAAGCAGATGGAGATGAGTGAAACAATGATTTGCAAAAAAGAATTAGACATGTGAAAACCAAAGGGGGCTTGGCCCACTACCAGAAGCCTTGAACTAGCTGAATTTAATCAGAACCCATATATCAAAACCGGAACATTCAGCTATAGGTCGTCGTAGCAACACCCACCTTTCTACTATAAGACAGAGAATCACATCATGAAGATAGAAACTATGGCATGTTTGGCTAAGCACCCGCAACTCAGAGCAACTCAAAGCAACAGTAGAGACAACAATTCAAAAAAGAACAAGTTGATTCTACAATGGTCGCCATCCTTTGTTAGACTTAATTCTATGGCTCAAATCTAACCTGATGCAATAAGAATTAGGAGGCAGAGTAGGATAATCAAGAGGTAGCAACGAACGAGGAGGAAGGTGATAGAATAGATTACTATGCAAGAAGAGAAAATCAAGACCTGACACACCTCAATCCCAAAAGATTGGTTCCCTGGGGACAGAGCTACCTTTCCAAAAATAAAATCGCATAATTATGTAGTTAACCAGCAATTCAGATGTAGTGTTCCTAACCGACATGACCTTAAACTGTCTAGACGTTTATGAGTAGTCGCTTCTACCCATTTATGCCAGTGTCTTGGGAACGCCCCATAGGCACGCTTCTACCCATTTATGCCAGTGCCTTGGGAATGCCCCACTGGCACATTCAAGGATCGAATACTCGAGCGGTCTACCATGGGCCCATTACAATCTCTTCCACTAGAATTATGCTTGTCCTCGAGCATCCAAGACTATGACTTAACCAGTATACCACTGGCTGAGTGGTTATCAAAGTTACCAAGACACCCATGGAGACTCGAACTCGAGACCTACTCTGATACCAATTGTAACATTCCTAACCGACATGCCCTTAACCAACTAGGCAAAATCGTCTAGACATTTATGAGTAGTCGCTTCTACCCATTTATGCCGCAGGCACATTCAAGGATCGAATACTCGAGCAGTCTACTATGGGCCCATTACATCAGATGGACATGAACCACCTATTAAGGGAGCCATGCTTCTAGAGATTGTAACTTGAAATTAAAACTCTTTAAAGACAATCGCACAGCTGGTTTTTATACAAGGAAAACACTGAATAATTTGTTGTTGCTTTGGATTATATGGTAACTAAGCTTCAGTTTGCATAGATGATAGAATATAAGAAATTGACTCTTCTGGCCTTCTAAGGTTATGTAATGTTTAGAGCGTCAAAGCAGAAGGATTCAAAGCAAATCGGTTATGTATCTATTGAAACTTTAGGCTTACTCAAACTAAGGTCTTAATTGCTGAGAATGATGACAAAAAGCTTTTTGGGTAAAAATGCATCAGCAAACAATTTTGCAGCTACAAAACCTAATGAAATAAATGCAATGATTTGGGTAGAAACAAAGAGCTGGTCGTTGAACGGAAAAAATTCATTTCTTGCATTCGAGATATGAATAAAACTTATCTGGAAACTATAGAGATTTGTACCAGTTGAAATAGATTAGCACATTGTACAGAACACAAAATCCAACAGTCAGTTCTAATGCAAGCATTCTTTTGTGGATATCTAGACAAATTAGTAAGAAAAGCAAAGATGTTAGCATATAAAACACGAAAACCTACTAGTATAATCATCCAAAGATGAGTATTAGAGATGTGCTCTAAAAACCATGGATTTGATTCGCTTCCGTCCATCATGACACTTGTTTTAGGTACTCCACTAACATAAAGAGGAAACCGCAGATCTAAGCTTGATAGCTTGTGGCACACACATATAGGTCTACGAGCATTGTTGAAGCCAATCTACAAGAAATGATGACCATCGCTGTGCTCCAAAAGCACTGGCTGATAATTTCAATTAAGATATTGTGTTTGCTTCGTTAAACAGATACCCTTCACCCAAACCATTGTTGTAAGAGGAAAAGAAACGCAACGAAAGCGTAAACCACGGGTACCCCTAAGTTTCTGGTTTTTTCCTTCGATGTTTCTTTTAGGTAACTTTCACCTTTATGTTACCTGGCGGCGCCACTATACCTGGCGGCGGCAGAGCAAAGCAAGAGCCGTGAGCGGGCAGAGCAGCGCAAGAGCTCCGGCGGTGACCTTTGTGTGCAATGGCGACTGGTAGAACTTGCATAGAAGCCCATTCCGGCAGAGTTTTCATTCAGATCCGGCAGAGATTATCATGTTGCAGATCCGCCTAAGCTTTCAGAGCTTTCATCTCTACGCTTTCATCTGGCAGAGCTAGCTTTATTTCGTTTTCCCTCCACTCCCGCCGGATCAACACAGCGCTATTCTTTTCTTTTCTTGCTATGTTTTTCTTCCTGATTTTTTCTTTTCTTGCTATTTTTTTCTCTGTCTCGCCGGATCATCCTGCAATTAGCAGACAGATTTTCTAGCAAGCAAAATAAAAATCCCTGCGAGAGGCGTGAGAAAGGGCACCATATTCCAAGATATTAGAGTCCGGTTCCAAAGGTCAACTCTCCAGCTCCTTTTCTGTTGTGCAGCGATTCCAACGGAGCTCTACCGCCATGGCCTCTGGCTATCTTGCAAAGAAAAAAGAAAAGGGACTACAGAATCTACCTTAGGGTTTGAAACCGACGTTTTTTTGCTGGCAGGATCTTGAATGCGGCCCATCTCTTCAAGATTCAAGTCCATGATCCGGAGAAATCAGAGAGCAAGAACTGCCTACCATAGAAATCAGAAAGAATCAGGAGAAAACAGAGCGCAAGAACTGCCGGGCTGCAAAAATTTCCACGTGGACGAAACTTAGGGGTCCACGTGGATTACGTTCGTGAACCTGCCGGGTGATGTGGCTTCCCGCGTGGAAACCACACCATCCGGCAGGTTCCCAAGCATGTAAATGCACCATGTACCAAATTCAGTCAACATCGCTCTGCCCTCTGGAAAAATGGATCTCTACAAGGCGTTGCCAGAAACAATAAAACATGTCTGGGCAAAATCGAACACAGATACAGTTCCAGAGGCAAATAGAAGAACCTAAATTTAAAGCGAGAGAAAAAATAAAGAGCCAAATTAAACAAGACTTAAACTTGAGAGGGTTGGGTAGAGAGACAAGAGAAAATAATCTTCGCTTTTGTCGAATGCCGCCTCACACAGCGTCCGATGCCACCTTCGTGTTATTTTTCTGGCTTATCTAATTTTCATAGCCCTAGATTTAGAAAAATGAAGATCCAACGACATTTGTAAGGCCTCCTCATTTGTTGAGGTGGAACTGCAATGTGGATAGGCTAGAATTGCAGAATACGATGTAGGCCTGGTAGGACTGGTGTGCTAAGAAAATATTGGGCAACTTCAAAATGTCATGTAAATCATTTATTTATTTATTTTCAACCTTCTCTCATTAAACAACCCAAACAACAAATTTTAAATCTTTTTCTTCTATTCTTAGATTTTCAGTTGGTACATATAGAGCTATAGTGCATAGCCATATCTTTAAGCACAATTTTGATGGCAACAACATCATTTTCACAGTTAACCACAATTCCAAACCCTTTCATGTGTGATACAACATGGTCTAGTGGCTCGATCTAAAACCACCACACCCGAGGTCAGGGTTCAGGCAGATGGGCCTGGAGTAGATTCACTAGTTTCAGTGATCTTTGATGCTCAAGGGATCTGCCTTCCAAGTGTCAAGTGGGATTTAAAAACAACGGAAGGAAACATTGCAGCTAAGGCATATGAATGAACTCTTATAAAAAAACTTTGCACACACTAAGTAAAATTTGAGACTCAAAAACTTTGCACACTCAGTAAATCATACAACATTTAGCGAATCTCAGGAAGGTAATCAAATTTCATTCAACTCCGAGTGGAGAAAATACATGAAGGTATTGAAACTCATAAACGCATCACAGAATAAGAAGAACAGCAGATAATCTGAAGGCAAAAAAATATGGGCCAAGACGGCGGCAACTAAGGGCACTCAATACTCGGACCCCTCTTTGATCTGAATTAGGGCCCTTTATAGGCAACTGGATTTTGGTCTTATGAATGCCCACTAGATGTTGTTCTAACTGACAGAGGTCACTATAGGCATATAATAGAAAACATTGGCAGTGATAGTGGCCTCTAACTGCATGTGTTCGTAGCCATACCCATGCTCAAAATCGGTGACCCGCCTGTGCTACTGGTCGGGTGCAAAATCGGGACCGTGTAGCAAATCGGGGGCACTTTAGAGTTCGTGGCGTGCTGCTTCCCGTGCCTGGGGTCATGCCTATTTGCATGTCGTGCCCAAAATCGTGTAGCCCTTCATGTCATCGTGTTTGGCTATGTGCCTTACTTTCCTTGGCACGACCGCTCCCTTCATCTGCCTGAGGATCGTAAGTAATTGGGCCTTTGTATAACATTGACTGGGGGTCAATGTTAAGACAACCCCCCACAAAATTCAGTAACCTAAGGAGACTCGGGACTTCATCCCCAGGAGGCCAGTCTTTTTCTTGGATCCTCCGCTAGTCCTGTTGCACAGTGTGGGGACGGAGCTTCCCCTTTGATAAGTCTGGTAACGGAGCTTCCCCTTTCACTACAAGAGATTGGACGTTTAGCAATGTCCTTAGCGACGTCTGTGCGACGTCCGCGCGACGTCTGCTCGCGTCGCGCGCACGCACTCTAGACGTGGTTAGGGACACGTCGTCGCGGACGTTGCGAACCTCACGTCGCGTGCGACGTTGATCAGACGTCGCACGAGCGTCGCCTATACGTCGCACGCGACGTGGCCTCCAACGCGACCGCCGGAAGCCACGTCTGCAT
>JAANSK020249118.1:0-13450 GCA_011763485.2 Isoetes engelmannii
GAGGCGCGCTATTCCGGTTCAACGCCAGTCTTGGACCTTCTTAGCGCCTGCCCTGTTTCTTGTCTTGTTTCTTGAGCACCTTCGCGCATCTGTTCTGCAGTCCTGAGCGCCTTCGGGCCATTGTACTCTTGATCATTGTATAATATATTCTTGCCAGATCTTGGCGATCTTCGCTGTATTTCTGTTCCCGAGCATTTCGGTTCCGTGTATTCCGGTTAGGTTCGTGACATAACCGACATATCGATTACTAGAGGTGATGATAGAGCTGGAATTCAAGAGGCAAGTTCGGATCTACATTTTTCCTCGCCAGCTCATCCGGGACAGAAGTACCCAATCCCACAGTGGAACGCACAGGTGATAAGGAGCCGGACAAGAAACAGCGAAGGCACAGGAAAAAGATGTTCGGGGATAGAATGAAGTACAATTGGATGCAAATGGAAGGAGATGAAGTCTTCCAGCCACAAATGCAGACGTCCTTTGCATTCTACATTGTGCAGCAACTAGTTCCGCAAGATGGATACGTGCTTGATATCTTCTTAGGTGGTGCATTTTCCAGAGTTGCTCTAATGCATGAAAGGAAAAGAGTGGTCTTGGAACATGATGACAAGAAGGTAAAGTTCCTACGAAACTTCTTCGACTACCTTGGGAAGCTAGCAAAAGAAGGGCCAGAGGCAACTGATGAAGATGCAGCGGGAGATGTTGATCAGGACAGAGGTGAGCCTTCTTGAGCAGCTAAGGATGCGGCCATAATGCAGGAGGCAGTGCTACCAGAGGACTTAGACACTATCTTCGACAAATATGATGCTCCTGAATATCCCGACACTTTGGCAAGACTGAAGAATGGAGAAACCAAATCCTTCGCACTTGACAAGATATGCAGAGGTTTAGATAAAATGGAAAGGGACATTGTTAGCATTGAACCTCTTTTCCTAGGCCTGAAAAATTCGAGCAAGAATCTAGATGCATGTAATTGGTCGTGATTCCATGCAAGGATCATCAGGGGAGGTAATGGACGCCCAGCGAGACGAGGATGCAAACCTCTTTGACGAACCTCAGGACTTAATTAACATGTGCGAAATCATGGAGCACAGGCCACCCGTGGACTTCCATGGTCCTTCTTCTGGAGACCTTGTAAACTATGGTCCTTCACCGGATAGAGAGGACGCAGGGTCCACAATGAGGATATGGTTGTGGGAGATTGATGATGCTGGAGTTCGACTCCGAAAGTGGTAATGTCCATTCTATGTACTGAAACTGGGGAAGATCCCCTTGAAAAATCGCAATTGCGATTTACATAAGCTTAAAGGTCGCACCAAGATGCTATTATTTGGCATTGTACACAAAATTGATGTATATAAGAAATTATTTTCCCATGTAAGTATAATCGCCATTTGCGTTTATTTCAATCTCTACGTTACTTGGAAATATTGATTTTTTTTTTTTATTACTTGGAAATATTGCTTTGAAATAAAATGTATTCGTAATTCGCTGCTTACGCCTTGGCAATATTGTGCAAACAATTGCAACGAAGATCCTCTATACCCTAAACCCATTGACATGGAGCACACGTACATACCGAAATATTAAAAAGCCGGCCAAATTTTATTGTCCGTGAGGTTGACCGGAAGTGAACCTCTTAATTTCTCGTTTAACGCCGGGTTCTGGAGGCTTTTTTGCTTGGGAGGGACTCTACCCGTTCTTAAACTATCCTGTATATGCCCCTGACAAGCTATTTGGAGCAAAACAAGAATGTATTTTTTCTCAAATTAATAAATTCCTTCTTTAATGTCAATGATGAGTGTTTTAACATAGGAGAAATGGAAGACAAAGGAGCACAAGAGAGCTCCTCAATAGAGCTATTTACAGGTTGAAACAATCCCCAAGAGAATGATATAAATGCATGAATACATATCTACAAGAGCAAGGTTTTACAAAATTACAAAATGATGGGAATCTCTACATTTCGAGCAGGAAAGTGCATACTACATTATAGCTTTTTATGTGGACGACTATATTATGGCATCAAGTAACATGGAGATAATGAATGCATGCAACCAGTGTGGGAATTTGACACCTCAGAGTGTGTCAACAGCAAAAAAGTATGTCAAAGATTCAAGAAATGTGTCAAAAGTGACTTTCTAGTTCGAGAAGACGTGTCAAAAGAGACTTTGTCAATTTTAAAATATGTCATTTGACACAACACAAAATATCATGCGTGTCAATAAAAATTAAGCGTCTAAAAAATGCAAGGTTACTAATTTCATGGTTACATCGTTTATTTTTATTAATCAATAAGGTTTCTAGAGCTCAGTTGTTTAATCTCTTCCTCTTCCTCTTCCTTAGATGATAACAATCAAATATCCAATTTTCGTTCAAATATGCAAATTTTAGCAAAATATATTCGCACATATTAGATTCCCTCCAGATCTAAATTAATCTAATCAGCCACTACATGTGCTTTTAAACATCTGCAATAGTACTAACGTCTTATCATAGAGGTTGTTGATAACGGGCCCATTTATGCCTGCCCTCAATATATTGATGTCGTGCTTCAAATATATTCCTTAGTAAGCTTATTACTGTTCAGGATTTTCCCACAAAAAACTTTGGGGTCGGGGAGGGAGGAGAGCGGCTTTCTTAACCATGTACAATAATAGGCTTATCGTGCCCTTCTTATATTTGGTCCCACAAGACCATTTGGTCTACATGGATGATCAAAATCAATTCAATCACATTATGCAATCTTTATGGGCAGGTGGATTGATAAGGAACTTATAAGATTCGGCTCAATGAGCGGTGGAGAATGGAGAATTAATCACCTTAGCCTTAGAAAATTGTAAATCATTTCCATTAACTTTAATCTAATATTTAGAAGTTAAATCTATTTTTTACTTTCTTGGTTAGAATATGATATATTTCTTATCCAGCTTAAAAAAAGGGTGCCAATGACGTTCAAAATGCGTCAAATGAGATGAGATTTTTTGGAAGTGTGTCAACTGACACACCCAATTCCAAAACGTGTGTCAATAGAAAACTCCTACATAGTATGAATTCCCACACTGCATGCAACTCAAAAACAGATTCAAAATGAGTGATTTGGGTGAATTACACAAGTTTTTGGGTGTGGAGGTCAAATGTGACAGAAAATTGAAAGTTCTAATACTTTGTCAGGAACATAACATTGACGAAATATTGAAAAGATTACAATGCAGCATTGTAAGCCCGTCAATACACCCATTGTACCTGGCATTAAAATCTCAAATGAGATGTGTCCTAAAACAGAAAATCAAATTTGTGAGATGAAGAACATTCCCTATAGAGAACTAATTGGATGTTTACTGTTTGTTGCAAATAGTGCGAACCTGATATTACATACAGTGTTAACTTGCTTAGTAGATATTGTCATAACCTTGGCAAAGGTCATTGAATGGCTGCAAAACGAATTCTTAGATATCTCAAGGGTACAAAAAGCACGTGGACTAGTACTTTGCTCAAATAAGTTACAAGCATATTGTGATGCTGATTGGGCTGGAGATTTAGATCTCAGGAAATTCACCTCTGGATATGTCATTATATTAGGGAAAGCTCCAATTTTTTGGAGATGTACAAAACAGGATTCCACTGCTATGTCAACAGCTGAGGCTGAATATGCCTCCACAACTCTTACTGCAAAGGAAATTGTATGGTGTCAAAGATTGCTGACTGAACTATACAAAGTCTCAGATGCTCCAACTATTTTGTATTGTGATCGTATAGTTGTATATCTATGACCAAGAATCCAATTATGCACGAGAGGACCAAACACATTCAAGTAGAAATGCACTTCATTAGGGAAATGGTAAATAATCAGGTTGGAGTATGTGCAGAAAGAAGATCAACTTGCAGATATTTTCACCAAAGCTTTGCATCTTGACAGGTTCACAAAGTTGAAGAATTTTCTGAAATGTACAATGGCTACAGAAATTTAAATTGTTGGGATGCTGAGACGAACTTTAAGATGAGAGCAACTCACAGTCATTATTTTTACACAGTCTGTTACATATTCTTTCAATCACGAGGTTCAAACAAATAGGATTATGACATGGAGGGGGATGAAGATTATCATGTCATATTCTATATTTTGCAAGGTGCACATGTGAGAAATCAGTTAAATAATTTTGTATGGTTGAAAGGTTTATTCATGCACGAAAATATTTAAAGGGGTTAACCTATGGTTGATATTAGCCAGTTAACCTATTTCTATTTACTGCATGTAGCCGCTTAAATTCTCAATTCAATGCAACAGTGACTCTTCATTGGCTTTCAATAGAAAGTCTCCTCCTGTGCAATCGGCGGGAACTATAAACAGAAGGAGAAGCTAATCTATTGGCATTTTGGTTTAAAAGGAACTGCCGAATTGTGCAGGCTTAGGCTTATGTCAATGCGATTTATACTATTGGATGTGTATTGAATAAGACCATTTGGATGTGTATTGAATAAGATTATTTGGATTCTCGACTCAATGAAACAGTGACTCTTCATTGGCTTTCAATAGAAAGTCTCCTCTTGTGCAATCTGCAAGGACTATAAACAGAAGGAGAAGCTAATCTATTGGCATTTTGGTTTAAAATGAGCTGCCGAATTATGCAGGCTTAGGCTTATGTCAATGCGATTTATACCATTGGATGTGTATTGAATAAGACCATTTGGATGTGTATTGAATAAGCTATTTTATGTTGACATTATCTAAATCAAATTGATTGAGATAAATATATAGTGTACTTTGTCAAGCTAATCTTCACTTTTTCCACTCTTAGCTGCCTTTCTCAACTCGCGTGTCAAGAAAGCCCCTCAGACCTGCGTTTTTCACTTTGGGTTGTCTATCTCAACTCGCGGGTCGAGAAAGCTTTTCAGACCTGCATTTTTCACTTCGAGCTCCCTATCTCGACTGCGGGTCGAGAAAGGCCCTCGGACCGGTAGTTTTCACTCTGAGTTGCCTATCTCGTGAGAAAGGCCCTTGAACCTGTGATTTTCACTCTTAGCTGCCTTTCTCGACTCGCGGGTCAAAAAAGACCCTCAGACCTGTTTTTTTTTTTTTTCACTTTGAGCTGCATTCTCGACTTGAGAAATGCCCTCAGACCTGTATTCTTCACTCTTAGCCGAGTCGAGAAAGTCTTTGGACCTATGTTTTTCACTCTTAGTTGCTTTTCTGAACTCGAGAGTTGAGAAGTGGACGTCAGGTTTCCTTTTTCTTTTCTTCTGTTCAGTGGCATTTATCGACTATCTATTCAAGCGATGGCCTTCAGAACCGGTTGGTATGCACGGGAGCAATGCTCGGTTTCTATACCTGAGAGCAATGGGAAGTCCCGTTCATTGCAGGGAGGATGCAACAGGATGGTGGTGAAGGCAGTTGGATGGTTCAACGCATCGTACACGAAGCATCTCCTCCTCATGAAGCATTCCACCGTCTTCATGTTGCACTGAGGGCTTGGAGAAGGTCAATAGTGTGCCTGGCGTTGTTCCATTAAGGTGGTATGTTTATAAAGAGGATGCCACTATTGCGACAGCAAGGCCTCCATGGTCTCTACGTCCATCGTAATATATCGTATAATTACATTATTTATGAATAAAAAAACCCTTGATTACTCTTACTTTCTTTGAGAAAAGAAAACTGTTTCATTGTTTTTTGACATGTTCTTCAGTTTCTCGACTCGCGGGCCGAGAAAATGAATGCCAAGCATTTTAATTAGTCATTTGTTTTGCCCATGGATAAATGGTCTCTTTTTAGATAGTAATAAGACCTAAAACGGTTCACACGTCATTAAGGGTCGATAAACTGATGCAAAAAAAAAGTGGGAATGACATGCGGCTCACTTTTGCCATATGCGACTTACAAAGATAAGTGTGTGGCAATTATGGATTCAGATAATGCCACTATTGAAGGGATCTCAATTCTGCCCAAAGGATCTGCTTCCAAACTTCTAGGTCTTCCATTGGCCTTAGAGGACTCTCTTCGAGCTCGATCAACAAGATTAAGAAGACGTTGACACAGTACCCTTCTAATCTTTCTTTGGCTAGCAGAGTAGAAGTTGCTAACAGTGTAATCACAAGTACACATGTCTACCTTTCTTCGGCTATTGTGGCTAATAGCGCCTCTTATAAGCAAATTGAAGTGGCACTGAGATCTTACATTTGGAATAAAGATCATAAGGTGGCGTGGCATAATCTGGTAAAACCAAAAAAGCAAGGAGATATAGGGTGCAAAGACCTTTTTAAACAGGCCCAAGCATTAGCTAAAATGGTATGGAGGGCAATTCATGGGACTCACGATCTCCTGCTCTGAAGCTTATAGAATATTGGATTGAAAGATCTCATCCAGTAGGTATGACGAGTCTTCCCCATCAACTTTCTAAATCTGCCTTTGTTCAACTTTGTGCAGCCCCAAACACTTCACAAGCTATGAGAAGATTGTTGGATGCTTGGAATGAAGTATCCTTACTTTTCAGGGAAGGTAATCTGAATTCTGCATGTGCTAACCTTCATTTCTTTTGGCATATGCGCTTTTCCAATGGAAAAGATGTTCAACTCTTAAACATCCTAGGAGATACAAGGAATGGGTAGCAACATGGTTGCAAACTTTGATAGATCTGAGAAAAGTAAATGAATGGTTGACATGGCATGATTTGCAGCCGGATTACTGGAACGTGTACTGGCAGAAAGATCTGCCGAGCAGTAATGGAAGGGGTTAGAAACATTGAAGTCATCTCCAATGATAAGCCATGCTGGAATGTTCAGGGTAAACCAGATTATAAAGTGTCTAGTATTTTTCCTTTGTTACTTCAGAGATCTCTCAAAGTATCATTGCAATGGAACTGTGATAACAGTTATGCAGTCAAAATTATCAGACAAGAGTGGAAGCAATATTGTGCTAATAAGATCTCAGTTTTTACATGGCTTATCCTCAACCAAAGTCTTTCTTGCAACACGAAGGCAGTTAAGTTCAGAAAAGACATTGATGAGAAGTGTTGTTTGGGCTGTGGTTTAGATGAAACTCCTTTGCACATTTTTCAGTGCCTCTGAATTCACCCATTCTAGATCTGGGCAAAAAACCTTTTGGTCTTGCACACAGGATCCTCTAGTGCTAAATTCTTATCTTTCCTAGATGAGGACAATGCTTTTATAGCTTCCATCCGGTCTATTGCTTTGTGGTGCATCTGACTCCACAGAAACCAGTTACCATTTAATTGAAACACCCCGTCTCAATTGATTGAAGGAGCAATTCATTTCCAAAATTTATGAGACTACCATGGCTTACAAAATCGAGAAAGGGCTTTAGTATGATAGGGAATGGGATAGAATAGGCTCCTTTGAAGTTGTATTTGATTTCTTCTGTGTGCTACTTAGTGAGGAGATAGAAACTCGGGGCTCTAGTCCATGGCTTCTGGGTATTGCTTCTTCCTGAATTGTTCTTCTATGATTACAGCTCAGTATAACAGGCTGCGGGAGCAGGGGTCGGACAAAATTTTCAATGCAGAAGCTCTACTAAATGGCTCGGAGGTTACTGAACATCTCCATACACTGAAAAGTATGTGTACATGGCAAAGGCATTGAAGAGGCTGCTCAAAATGGAGGTTGTTTGGAAGTTTAATTCTCTCAAACTGGTTTTTCTATTCCTGTACAAAAAATAGTAGAGTCAAAGGAAGGCTTTTGCTATTATGCTGCTGGATAATACTTTACACTCAGTTCAGGAACTTGATTAGTGGCTCCAGGTGTATGGCCGAGAAGAAATAGCTGAATTCACCATGGAGGAGGTAGATCGGAGTATGAGCTACACTTTTAATTTCCATAAGGCATCTAGCTTAAAAACCTTTTCATAAACTTATTTGATCATGTGGTAACTAGACTAATTTTGATATCTTATGTCTAGTTTAATATTTCTCTTATTATGAATACAACAAACATGTCTCCTCTTCGGGGGAAAAAAAAAATACATAAAATCTGTGTGGACTATTTTTTTTTTTATTTTTTTTTTTTGAAGAACTAAACCTCAATAAATTAAAAGAATAGTAATGTTACAAAGCAAGTGAAGAGGAAAGTGAACTGCCCCAAAGAGACAGCGATGCCCCAACACTCCATCATCTCAGATTGACAAAAATCTACAACTACAGTTCATTTTTTCTCTTTCCCCTTGTTTTCTTGCCGGTCCAAGCTCTGGCTGTGGCATCAGAGATCCCCTTCTCGATCTTTTGCAGGTGATGTCATTTTTTGACCTGGATTTTGTATGAGCTTTGGCGCTAGGGTATAAGACTTGCGCACTGAACAACACAATCTGATTTATCAACATATCAAGTTGTTTGGGTAGTGGAGCATCCTCTCTAGCTTTTGACCAAGTTGAAATTCTGGAACTATCTTTTTAAGGCAGTGCTCCTATAAGTATATTGATGATCCCTTGGCATTTAGCTGAGGTGAAAAATTAGCAGATAAAGGGATTTAAAATTTGGAACATATTGTGCCAGGGTAGAACGTTCTGACTGTTTGAAATGCATTGGCCTTGTGGAATGCCAATTTCACGAGGTATATAGTTATGGGCATTGTAAAGCTACCATTTCAATTTAAAATAAAATGGCGTATTCTTCTGTAAGAATTCATACTGACCACCTTCTCTTTGATTATGTTTCTGGAGTTTGATTATCTTTTGACATGTAGAATGCATTACTTCTAATGATTCATTTTTGTGGCGGCTACCAGTTACAAATGAATACTTCATGAGACCATCAATCACATTATACATTATTATATATTATACAGAGTGCGATAATAAATGTGCATATAGGTATATTGGTTGGGGACAAGGAGCAGCTGCCTCTCGCCTTCCTTCCAGCAAGATCTTCAAGAGACATTGCTTGCAAAGGTTCATCCTATTGTTTTTGTAGAGCAAAAGGCTAGTCTAGAAGTTGAGATCTCTCTCAACGATAAAATACACTCTACTCTACTCTACTCTACTCTACTCTACTCTACTCTACTCTACTCTACTCTACTCTACTCTACTCTACTCTACTCTATTCTCAATGTTTGGCAGATGCTACATCTCTTTTGTAGCAAGGCAAATGCCGTGGAGTTGATGGTATTCATGTGGAGTGCTTCCAGAAGTATTGGGCTTGTCTTTGTAAAGATGTGTATAATGCCTTTACAGATATCAAGAGGCAAGGGCGATTGGATAAGATCCTTAATTCGGGCTGCATTTCTCTCATCTTCAAGTGTAAGGAGCCAGACATGCATCCCATTACCTTGTTGTCTTCTGTTTACAAGATCTTTGCTAAATCTTATGCTCAAAAGCTTTGGAACATTTTGTTGATTCTATCTCCTCTACAGAATTAGGTTTCCTACCACGGCGATGTATTTTAAATAATGTAGCTAATGCCTATTAGAACATTTATTGAGCGATATGATAGTGTTGATTGGGCTTTTGTGGAAAAGTGTCTCTTACAACTTAGCTTTGGTGCACAATTCATAGCGGATATCATGGGACTCCACTATTCTGCTCAATCTGTTGTGCCTTTTCAAGAAGATCTTTTGACATTCTTTCAGGTTGGCCTTTGGCATTCATCACATTGCCCATTGTTGCCATTGCTATTCATAATCTGCATGATACACGATGCTGATATGAGAAGAATTTTTTACAGAGTCCCTCATTTTGAGATAGGATCATGCAATTGGGCAGAAAGTGGTCTCCATTCTTCCTCCTATACAATTGACCACAAGTAGTGGCTTCCCCACCTTTGGATGGTTCATGAGAATGTTAAGGCCGAGCATTTGGTGAATTCTATGTATAAGATCCTTCGTGCTGCAGAGGTATTGCCCTCCTCATAAAATTGGCCTCTGATGGTACCCGTGAATCAATAGAAAGCAGTTTGAAAATGGGTTTGGGAGAAGTTATTGCATCCCAAGCTGTCAGTTTTGTGGTGGCAGATTATCCATAGATGTGTTTGTGTCAATGTTTTGGTCCCCAGATTTTGTCCCGAGGTGACTGCGACATGCCCGACTAACCCTCTAGCATAGTTCCTCTATTCAGGCCTGTCTAACTGTTCAATTAAAATGCTCCTTTCAAGTTTGTGATTAACACCTTCACTTCCCTCACATTACGACCCGAAAAGCGAGAGAGATGGCAAGGAAGCAAACGAAATCAGAGCTGATGCTGGATGAGATGCTTATCCTTATGTGCCCCCTTGCTTCCAGTTATTGTCGGATCGAGACATGATCACACATTTTTGGGCTAAGAGATAATGGTGAGGACTTCTGTATAGAGCGGACATTCCTGTATGACTTCCTCGTTCTGTTTTACTCCACTATTTTGAAGTGCTCAGCTTCGTAGCCACCTTCAATTTCTAGTGATCATCACGCACAGATGCTAGCATTTAGACTGACAAGCCTCTACATGTTCAGATGGCAACGCAGCCTGATGATCCCGTCCAACCAGTCCACATTGACACACAAATAGAAGACATGGATACACAACTGGAGAAGGAATCATGGCATTTTGATAAATGCTTCCAATACCATGAGACTGGTCCAGAAGAGCAAGATCGATCTTCAAATTTGCAGATAATAGGAGTCCAGAAAATAGTTTCGCAGTCGAACACAAAGACAACAACACATTTCTTCGCGAACATTTAATGCACATACAGAAACCAGACATTTTTACAGCGAGGCAAGTTGGGACGCAGAGACCATATCGGCCACACCATCTTCTTATCAATTTCACTGCAACACATGTCAGATTGTATGTCCTGAAGCATGGCAGCTATCTCAGGGGTACAGACTTCTTTGTACATGAAGATTTATCTCAAGTGCAATTGACCAGATGACAAGAGGAGCTCTGCAAGGCGAGAGAGGCAAGAGTCCAAAAAAAGTGGGCAGTGTATAGGGGAGGCTCAACCCTCATTTGCGCCCAATGGCCATGAAACCACTGGTCATGTTATCTTTAACCTCTAGCATCATTGTTGTTGTTTCTTGCTTGTTTGGTTATTCTGTTATTTTGCTTGGTCATGGGCCTAGGCCCCAAGTTTCAGTTTCGTATGGGCTTTTGCCCTTTCCATATACTGGTCCCATAACCTGATTAGGAGGGCGCTTGGATTTTCTCATCCACAAGGATCCAATTTTACGTCCAAACATCATGTGCGACCTGTTCACAGAGACAGGTTCCCATGAACATTATAAAACTTAGTGACAATCTGCCAAAGAGGGCATTTCATTTGGCTTCAGCATAGATCATTTGGTCAATTTGAAAAAGAAAACCTTTCATGTTCAATAGGCAATAGAATCCCTGATGCTCAAGTGCTCATTGAAGCTAAGCAACGCATTGTCAAAACATATATATCTTCATCAGTAAAGGACGAAGTGAAGAATCGTATTTGGATTAGCTTATTTTAGCACTTAATATCGTCATCTTTTGACCACCCTTTGAAAAATCATCTGGATCATCAAGAATTTATACCCCCTCCATTTAGCCTATGGACCATTGTTTACAACTTAAAAATTGAAAAGAAAAAAGAGAGAAAGAATAGAAGGACCTTTTTTATGCCCCTTCACATTTCACTACTCAGGGTAGTTGCCGATCTAATGCTCTACCATTGTTTGTTACATTGACATGAGCTAGATGTACAATCTTCACAATCCAAAGATGGAATGGTAATGGCCCGGAGGGCCCTTTGACATGCCAGAAAAATAGCCCTCCATGCCATTTTCTCAATGTGAGATATTGCGCGGACTATGTTCTGCCACAGTTCATTTTTTCTCTTTTCCCTTGTTTTCTTGCCGGTCCAAGCTCTGGCTATGGTGCCAAATATCCTCTTCTCGATCTTTTGCGGGTGATATGTCATTTTTTGGCCTGCATTTTTGCATGAGATTTAGTGCTAGGTTGCGATGACTTCATCGACAAGTTTGCCCTATACCCCACATAAATGAGGGATTGCCCTTAGGGGCAACCCAAAAAGTACTTATGTTTCAGCCACAATGCTGCTTTGCAAAAACTAAAGAAAACAGAGATAAAAATCATGCAAAATCATGTTAAGTTAGAATCAAAGCTAGAAACAGAGTTAGAGACAGCCGCAATGCTTATGTGGAAAGCAGCATGTAAAGGTAACGACAGATTCAAGAACAGATTCAATCGATGATCCAACAATATACCTAAACTTTAAGCTTACAAAAAAGGAAACCTCCAGAACCTCGCTGGAATGTCGCAGCAAGGTGCTTGAACCTAGCAGCTATGTACAACAAGATAAAAACAATAAAAGAGGCCGGATCCGGCAAAAAAGCTCCACCCGAAAGCAGCTATGGTAGGTCATATGAGCTACACATAATAGACGCACCTAGCAAATTCGAAGGTCCAATTCCAAGTATTATCATTCGTAGTAAATTCTTTAGAAGAGTTAGAACATGGAGCGTTTGAAGCAATGAGGCAAACATGTGAACAAAAATTGCGTGAGTATATGGCCTTTTTGCGTGAGTATATGGCACGTTGCCTTTCAATGGAATTGAAGTGGCAATAAAGGTAATGCTAGTAGTAAAGCATGAGCATTTTGAAGCATAGATTTCTTTGCACCTTCAAGTCCTTCGTCGCAATAATCAAGACAATTTCAGGTATAGTGTTGCCTTTTGTACGTTAAAACATGAAGTTTCATTTGTTTGATAACTTCATGATATTTTGTTGCTACATTAGGCTTCTATAAAGAGCAAGCGAATGGAAGAGGTGCATCTGTCCGCAGTGCATTGCCTACTTATAAGTTCAAGGCATGGATTCTCGAGGAGAATTTCCTTATATGTTGTGGCTGAAGGCCGGCAATGTCGGCCACCATTACTAGTATTCATTTAGTGTTCATTTAAAATCCTATTCCAGCATTATATGGTGTAGATAACGCCCTGCCCCGAGGGCGTTATTGAAAAAAATTTTGAGGGCCATGGCCAAAATGGCGAGGGTGTGCGTAGCACGCCTGAGCTATTTTGGCCATGGCCTGAATTTTTTTTTCTATAACGCCCGAGGGGCAGGGTGTTATCGCCCTTAACACATTAGTTTGAGGCTTTACCTTACGCAGATAAAAGGCTCTTCAGATTCTTCGCATGTTTTTGAGCCTGTTTCTAACCTATTTCTGAACTGCGCCTTGCAAGGAAAGATGCTTGCAAGAGAAGCTTTTTTCTAGAAAAGCCTTGTTCCCGCAAAGGAAAGATAACATGTTTCGGCAAAGCAAAACTAATCTGGAAAAGCCTTGTTCTAGCAAAGCAGAGATAACATGTGGAAAAACACTATTCAGGCAAAGGATGGATAACCTGTCAAAGCAGTGATAATGTTCAGAGCAGAGGTGTGACGCTCCCCGGCCCTACCCATCATATAAGTACGAGAAATCCCCCTTCCCAGCAGCACAACCACTGGGTCGGGCCCTCCGTCTAACCCGAACCACTTGTGATGGCCCAAGTG
>JAANSK020249129.1:0-13447 GCA_011763485.2 Isoetes engelmannii
GCTATAGGGGTGTCAGTATTTGGTTCTGGGAGGTTGGATTTGATATTTGTGGAGTTATGTTGTTGCGGAGTGTTGAGATATCTCTGTCCCTTCGGGGCAGTTCCTTTTCCTCCTCACTCCTTTCTGTAACATTATCATTCTTTTAATATATTGGTGACTCAGTTCTTCAAAAAAAAAAAAGCATCTGCTTTAACAATATATGGGCGCAAAGGATTTGCATGAGCAAGAACTGGTGTCATGGTGAAAGCATGCTTCAAGGTCACAAAAGCGGATTCAGCTTCCACACTCCATTCGAATGGCACATCCTTTGACGTGAGGCGGGTCAAAGGAAGGACAATCTCCGAATAGTCCCGAATAAAACATCGATAGAAGTTAGCAAATCCAAGGAAGCATTGAATATCTTGGACAGAAGAAGATGTGTGCCACTCCGAAACAGTGCTGACTTTTTTGGGATCCATGGAGACACCCTGGGGTGTGATGCAATAGTCAAGGAACTCAACATTATCCTCCTCGAACTGACACTTCTCCAGCTTGGCATAAAGTCCATGTCCACACAGTTTTTGGAGGATCCTCCGGACAAGCTCTTCCTGCTCTTCTAGGGTCTTCGAATAGATCAGAATGTCATCTAAATAGATGATAACGAAGAGATCCAAAAACTCCCGAAAAACATCGTTAGCCATGTGCTACTGCTGGGGCATTGGTAAGACCAAAGGGCATGACAATGTATTCAAAATGCCCATACCGTGTTCAGAAGGCGGTCTTCCACTCATCACCTTCCTTGATCCAAATAAGATTGTAGGTGCGCAAAAAATGACTTCTTTGGATTGCAGGGGTGAAAACGTTCAGGTTCTCTTATTCTTGTTTGTTTCCATTGTTGCTGCCGTTGTTTGTTGTTTGTTGCCCCCCCCCCTATTTTTTTTTAAAGGACATCAAACTCTATTCAATATTCCACAAAAGTACATGTATAAATGCAAAGGTAAGAATAAAATCTCAGCAGACAAAGAAAATCCACTGAGTGAAGCAACCCACCTATGCAAAAGATAAGATACACAAATACTGCTCAAAAATCAAGTGTTTCTTCTCAGGTGTGAGCTGAGAACATTGGTATCTCTTCATCAGTCTACCTTGTGCCTCATGAAGAAGTTGCTCAGCAGTAATTGTTAAGCCCTTGAAGATACACCACCATCGTCTTTTCCAGATAGACCACACCAACCAACCTAATGCCAAATGAAAAGCCTACTGCTGCAGCCTGTTCCAAGTGGAGGGGTAAATCGCAAGAAGCACTTGCTGGCTAGTCAAGGCCACATGAAAGAGAGATAACAACCATGACCAAACTGGCTAGACTTAGTCGCATAGGAAAAAACAATGCTCGAGAGTTTCAGAGTGCCGCTTACACAATGGGCACAATTCTGAAATACGGGGAGCAAACTTATGGATCAACACATTAACCGGCAGGCATCTATGAAGGATCTGCCACCACAAGGCAGAGACATTGGGATGAAGCAACTTATCCCAAGTCCAAGACCACATTCGCTTCCACCGAGGAGGAGGAAGGCGAAGCTGCCAACTAGCCCGAAGGGAAACAACATCAACGTCAACCAGCTTCTGATATAGAGAATGCACAAGACGTTGTGCGTTAACAATTTGGGGGCAAATCCAAATAGGCACATCAGCTGTTTGGGCGGGAGTGGCAGGCAGAATACTAGCCACCTTTTGCCAAAAACCTCTTCCCCATCGGGATAGCATGAACTTAGTCTAAAAAGCATCCCAGTGCAACAAGTGTCAGCCTCATACCAAGCACCAACTGTGAGAACACCAGCCAGCCTCCAATGCCGCTGAGTCAATGGATGTATATCAGCACACAGAGGCAAACGATTATCCAAAGGAATCCACTAACACGGAGCACTTAACTGTGTGCAAGCATCAGGATTAATCTGAAAGAGTGCACGAACTGTCTTCCAAGAATCAAGTAGGCCCTTTAAGAAGGGGGAAGCATTAGGATATGGGCGAAGCTGATAAAAGAGACTCCAAGGAAGAGAGGCCCTAAGTGCTAGTTTTCCAAAAGAACTACACTGTCCAAGTGCCTGTACAACCAACCTCATTCCTGTCATTGTTGTTCCCGTAAGAGAGTACATTCCTATCAAAGCTTATCAGGCTTGCAGACTAGAAATATGTGGCATTAATTCAGAGACCTGCTAAAGCAATAGGCTTACATGGACATGATCATATGTAGATGGAGATCACTTCGTTCTTTATCCGTGACTGAAAGAAGGATATCAGAATAATATGGCTCTTGTGGCATTCTCTTGAAGTTCTATAAAGTGACAAAATGGCAAAATGAGGGCAATGATATGGAAAAATCACCCTTTAGAAATACCTTAGAACTTTCAACCTTTAGAAACAATTAGGTCAAACATGAGTTTCAGCCACTTTTACATTTTGTTTTCTACATATGCTCATATTTTTTTGTCTATTCTACCATGGCAGATCCATTGTCAATCTCATATTCTTTCACCTTCAACATGATGGCAACATTTTCTATACCAGCAAAAACAGTGGTGGATAAGAACAACCAAATTATTCTTTTAAGCATCATGTTGCCAAGTTTTGACAATATTAAGAGCAATTTATCATTCACAGGTCGTAAGCATCAAAGTATATTCATGGAGTTCTAGCATAGAGAATAGTATTGGGCAATTGGATTCCTGCATCGCCGTCTTACCTAGTGACTTGGGCCACATAAGTACAGTGTATAAGGATGGTATCATCACAGATGTACTCAAGTCCAAAGATATATGGACAAGTTTCCATCATTAATGAAAGCATCCCAAAAGCATGGGTAGATATTTATTTGTAGGTGCAACAACAAGTGAGTATTGATTGAAATGGTAGGAATAATACGTGGCACAATATACACAAGAATCCCTATCTCACAAGTAGCATAAACCACATGCAGAGCAAGTTAAACGATTAAAAAGCAAAATGGTATCTTCTTACAAATTGACAAACGTTCAACTTCACATTACGTGTAGAGATCATGCACAATCCAAACGAGTTTAAAAAATGCGACACTTGTGACCATGGGAATAAACTTCTGCAATTTTGTTTCGTATTGCATATTCCTACATCCATATTGAGTAGATCTTTAGAGACGAGAACTTTCTGCTCAAACCATTTCTAAAAGTCCATCTCAAATTTCAAAACACAACAAATTCGTCAAGAAAAATGTAATATATTTATTACATGCAATAAGGCTTGTATAGCTTCAAAAAGGGCAGCACATGCCACCTACAAAGTTGTAAGAAGGGTTCATCCTCCTACAAAGTTGTAAGAAGGGTTCATCCTTTAGATGCAGTTGTTTGGCTATCCCCCTGTGGCTCTAAAAATGTGTGGTCCATCGGATGCACTTTTGTAATTCAAGCCCTCAACTACTTAAACACACAATTGTTAATTCAACACATCAAGTGGTAGCGAAGTCAAATAGTTAAAAACTAAGCTTCCAATGGTAGAATCATGTTCTATCCATTACAAAACAATCCAATGATGCCCATTAATTAATTTGAAGAATCCTTTCCATTTTCAGCATGTTTTGTCCATTACAAAAGATCCAATAATGCCCCTTAATGCATGCTAAGAAGCCGCTCCATTCTCATCTGCATGGTCCACTTGACTAGGAAACATGAGGAGTCTCGTAGAATAAGACGCCGCAAAAAAATAAAAATAAAGAAATAAAAAAATAAAAAATAAACTAGCAGTAAGGCAGGCTTGGGTAAAGGAAGATATAAGGAAAGATGAGTTGTGAAAATAAGTTGATTTGGTGAGTTAATGATGTCTTTAATAAAAAGCATTTTCCTTTTTGGATTTGCAGCAACACAAAATCAAGTAGCCTGCTTGTTCTTAAGTTTTCTCTAGGTTTTTGATCATATAAGATGTTGCAAAGCATTTGGAGATGGTCAACACTCTTGCATTTTGTTAATAACAATGTGTTTCATTTCATTTCATTTCGTTTCATTCCATCCATGTAAAGGGCATTTAAAGGAGTGGTCGAGTAAGCAAGTATTGATTTGATATGATGACCTTACGAACGAATTAAAGAGTTGTCTTTGTAACATCCAGCAAAACTTGATATAAACTGACAGTACAAATGAAGAATGCGACGAGAAATAACTATTGTGTTATAATAATGTATGGTTACTGTACTCCTGCTCTGAATCAGACAGAATGGATGGCACCACAGGCTCCAGGAGATGCCTCGTTATTTTGCAGCACAAGGGCTCTGATCACAATTGATCACAATGTTTAAATCAAAACAAAAATTGAAGGAGAAGAAACACAGTGCCCCAGAATATATGCCACGAGCACAACTCTCTGGAATCAATGATTTCCATGGTCCTTTGCTTGGGAGCCCCTGTCATTGACCTCCTTGGAGAAAAGATGCTTTCACACAGTTTGTAACTGAAAAGTCATCTCTATGTCCTCTGATGGTGCTCATTAGTATGGACAGTGGAAAGATTGCCTACCCTAATCGAAAGCTTGTGCTTGTGCATTCTGAAGATAAGTTTCCAAAATACTTTATTTAGTTGCTTCAAATTCATCATAAACTAAAGTCCAAGGACTTGTCATTGCAAGTAAACATGTATTTAAATTGGAGCATTTTGTTGTATTAGTGTTAAACGTTTTTACTGACTAGACAAATATTAATGTTGCACCACTTATGTGGTCATAAATGTAGGGAACGTGAATATTAAAATGCGGGACTCAAGACATTTGCACAACCACAACTTGGGCTATATTTTTCGATCTGCAAAAGACCTGGATGATTCAAACTAGCTCATGAACAACCTTTTACATGCAGTGCCATGAACATGGAGTGAAAAACGATGCAAATATAGTCTTTATAAACATTACTGTATTACATTGAACTATTTTCCTAGAATTCTGCGATCTTCATTCAACACAACTTGAAAGCACGAGGAAGTGCGAAAGAGTAGTTCATAAAAAGGATTTGATACACATGTTGCCATTCAAAACACATGAGTTGAAATTCTTCTAATTAAGCTTGTAGAAAGTGATTAATGGATTCCTAGAACATATCTATAAGCACAGACTGATTAGAATATTCAAATATCTAAAACTTTGAATGGTCGCAAACATGGCCATGCACAAGTGGACTTATATCTTCTCAAAGATCTCCCATGAAACAAAGGCATCATTTGGTACATCGTCTTCCTGTAATAATTGAGTGTTATGCAAGCCATTCAAAGATATAGACGAGCATAGAAATGCTGATAACAAATCATGGCATTTTGTAGAATATTCATAGCAAATAATGTGTAGATTTATTTGCTTGTGATTAGTATGTTACCCAGGTTGTCCTAGTTGGGGATAACATGTAAAAGATGTTCCAGTTACAAAATTATATAATTACTCAAGTTCTATGTCATGTCAAAATCCCAAGCAGGAGGTAGAGATCCATATGACCACAAACATGTGACTTCACCAGAAATTTGAACGTACTATTGCATCTAAGCTATGACCGTGGCACAGATCTAATGAAAAATAAATTACAGCAGGTCTGATGAAGCATAAATTAGGCAGCAATGGTTATCTAACAGACCCTAGAAACGGATGGGAATGATGCTCAAAGAGATGAAAAATATGAAGGAAAAGAGTACTTGGACCTAGAAAAAAAAAGTTATCACAACAGGCCTTTGATAATCTGTTGTGCCCTACAGTCCATAAACAAAACTCTATCTTGGGACGGTGATGAATAAACTAGAGCCCCTAAATCTAATGTGATGGATCATTAGAAGAAGAGCCCCTTCATTAGAAATCAATAAACCTGCAAAACGAGAAAGTGTAATTATAACTACATACGTAAAGAAGTAAAACAAACATTATCATTAATAAGGATTTTTGTATTTGCATATTCTAACAAAAAAAACCAACGAAGTTCAAAGGGTGAGAAAAAACAGTTTGCCCATTTGCAAATGCGTTTGATTATCCATGCAAGTATCTTAACTACACTGATATCTATAAAGCCTTTCAAAGCTTTGAAGCCTATGAAATTCTACAAAATGCTTGGATAGCAAGAGCACTTAGCATACTGGAACACTTCCAAATCTTGTGGTGTAGTGTGGGCATAAATTGCATTCTATAGACCAAAAGCAAAGTGCTTTGAAAGGTACACAAATTCATCTTCTTGACTCACTGATCAGAATTAATATTTGCCTATTATACCATAATACATAAATCACATCATGTCTATAACAGTACATAAAAAAATGAGAGGCACTCTTCAAGAATGCATTAAGCATTGTTTGGAGGAACTGTCATTTGAATCCATGAACAAACAACTATGCATCTCTTGAATAATGCAATCCAATGCACTCCAAGCTTCCATACTTTGCATTAAAAATGAGATATACGACCACTCTGTTTCTGAATTTTTGTTTGTCGAAACTCAAGTAAAAAAATTTCTTCATCTAACAAGTTACTTGCTTACCTGCTTCCACGACCCCCATGCAGATTACTTACATCAGATTCAGATTATTTACATCAGAACCCTCATGCAGCAAGCAATGCAAGCCAATATCCAGCAAAGGCATTTGTTTAACCTCAAATAGAGTACACCCTGCATATTAACAATCATGTGATTTATAGGAAAATTGACAAAACAAATATGCTGCAGACCTCAAATAAAATACTTTTGCACATCAAGAATTATGTCATTTTGAAATAACACAGAATAATCGCATTGGGTATAGCATCCTGAACATCTGGCTTGACCTTCTTCTTTTTAGATATTCAGCGTTAAAATTGGTGTACATAGAAGATCTATTGGCTGAAAGAAGTTGATCAGATATGCTTGGTAGATATGCTTGGTCCCGAAAAACTTCTAATGGTTCTACTGTAGGAGAAATATAATGCTGTGCACTATAGAGTTAGAAGAATAGGTTTGCAGCTATGTGTGCATATAGGCTGGACCCAGAATGTCTGGAAACCTCATGGCTACTATTCAATTCAACATTCTCCAACCAAGAGCACAAATCATAGCTCAAAGAACATATACTAATCAGATCATCTAGTTTTGCACATGTTTCTGCCTGTATTCATATG
Organism: Isoetes engelmannii; assembly: GCA_011763485.2. NCBI lineage: Eukaryota > Viridiplantae > Streptophyta > Lycopodiopsida > Isoetales > Isoetaceae > Isoetes > Isoetes engelmannii. The sequence goes on from JAANSK020249129.1 coordinate 7,120, forward strand.
ATAACATGAAGTTGGCATTGTACTTAATCCCCTTGAAACGTTTATTGTAAGTATCCCAAGTTCCTGCCTGGAGCAGACATGTTTGAGTACTAGAAATCTAAATGAAGCACTAGTTTTAAAATGGAAAATGAAAAGTTCAGGAAAATGAATGTAACTTGCAGAATGGAGAAAAACACAAAGAAATGCCTCTTACAATATGCAAGGAAGTTATACGGGGAGCACCAACCATACAGCTCAACAATTTGTTCTACAACATTCTTAAGGCTGCAGTTCAGTTGCTAAACTTAATATGGGTACATCCCACAGTAAGTATACACTTCCTGGAAAAAGAAGATAACTATTGTAGCTTAAGGGCTTACCTGCTTCAGTTTTTTTATTGTTTCTTTGCAGTTTAGATCTTCCATCTGACACAACGTATTGGTCCTCATGAAACATTCGTCAAGCTTTGCGCATTCCATCTGGGATAACGCATCAGGAGAATCCCTTAAAAAGATATCTTCAACTTTCTTTTCACTCTTTCTCCAGCACAGACAAGATTGTTTCAAGCTTTGTGCACTGTGTCTCAATTCAGCACACTGCAAAGCTTATAAGATGGAAAGAGAAATTTTCAAACCGAGATGCATTTACATTCAAATTCCCAAAACAATTTACCTGTTAGTGCAAAGCTATGGCGACAAGCAGGGGGTTCCAGTCGGCATGCTCCAAAAAAATTTGAATCCACATGCATCCGTTCCATCTCTAACCGAAGAGACGAGAACAAAATAGATTGTAGGTACGACAGTTTTTTTTCAACTCGATTTGTTCCAAAAAACGCAGATCCTCAACGTGGAACTTGCAGGACAGTTGCAGGGAATCGAAGGAAAAGGCTTGGAGAGAAGACTCCAGACCCCAATCGATAATCGACTTGATGCGTGAATATTACTGAGGCATCCGGCGAGCAAAGGAAATGCAAGTGCGGAGACAATTTTCAGAGAATTTCTAATTTCTTTGGCCGTCGGATTCGAAAATAAGAAATCTGACAGCCCCAGTTAGAAATTAGGTGATATGGCAGTGCAGGTGGATAGCCTAGAATTGCAGGAATCAGGTCACCTCGGGTTAGGCAAGCCTGCTAAAGAATAAAGAATAAAAAATAAAAAATAACATTAAAAAATAAACTAGTAAAAAGCGCAACAGAGAACTTGGGCAGTTTTAGGCTTGGATTGAATATTCAAACTATTTGTTTTGGATGGTTGGCTGCAAAGGTGGTGGTATTTTGTTTCTGTTTTAGACGGGTTGACTACTGAATTGTTGTATCTTTGTTTATCGGGGTTGTGCACAATCATTTGAAGGCTAAGCTTGGCTTGGATTTTGTTATGTGAATTATTATTACAAGAAATTTATCGCGGCGGAAATATTTCTTTGGTTCCATACCTGTGGAGTTGAACCCGCTGTAAAGGATTGGTGTAAGTTCGAATGGTGCAGAAGATGTTTTGGAACATGCAGGGTTTGAACCCGTGTTTCTGCTTAGGGGTGTTCCTAATGAACACGGAATTTCCAATGCTAGTATAAAAAAACATCTAAGAAGTAACTTAAAGGTTTGAATACCATCTCAGAAGGTCAAACAAAGGTCCAAATGGTATAATGTTGTTGTGGATTGAGTTCCCAATGGTATCATTCATTCTGAATTTTTTGAGAACCCCAAAAACAGGGATCCCCACATTGTGATGGATTATATCAATGATATATATATGATATTGCAAGACTAAGTTATGCTCAAAATATGATATCGAGCTTGAGTTACTATGGAGTGTGCATAGCTACCCGGAACGAGAACGGGAACGGGAACGAGAACTTAAAATTCAAAGCAGGAACGGGAACAAATAGGAACAGGAACGGAATGGGAACGGAATATTTGAGCATATTCGAAAAATCTTTTGAGTATATTCGAGGGATATTCCCTTTTCTACTGGGAACTAAAGTGGGAACTTATGGAACTCTGGACCCTCGGGAACGGAGTTAGGAACGGGAACGGAGTTGGGAACTTAGTTCCCGGTAGCTAAGGTGTGAACATGTGTAAATATTTTGTTTAAGTCAATAGTAACCAATCAGGAAGGAAAAGTTGTCATTTCAATATAGCAAGTGGAGATTTATGTGCCCTTCTATGCACATCCCCCATAAAAAGATATCGCAATGTAGAGGAAGTTATTAAATAGCATAATGGTAGAAGAAGACATTCCATAAGATGTTGGGCCTGGTTTAGGTATTTGGGTCTATCATGACCATTACAAAGTTCTTCTTTTTGCAATAGCTATTTTCTTGTTCTAAAAAAATGTGACCTCTTTACAACTGGATTTTGTAGCATGGTCTAATAGCAGAGAGCTATGGTGGTATCAATGGCATTTCCATAATTGGTCGGATACGACCCTCCTGATAGTAGCATATGCCATGCAATTAGAAGTGGTTCCCTAATTGCCAGTAAAATGCATGCATTTATTCTCAATTTCCGCTGCTGTAGTTAGCGTAAAATCTAGTTTACCTCTTCTGCAGTCTGTCACCATTTAAAAAAAGATGTATGAGTTGTTTCCTCAAAGCCCGGCTGACTGAAGCTTGAGAAGCTAAATAACAACATATCACAATGCAAAACATAATAGGAGATTCGCATATGTATCAAAAACGAAACCACAACATGAGAAACTGCTTTTTATTAAGCAGCAACATTAAAGACAATTGTGATATATGTAGCAAAATATTTGGCATGCACATCTTTTCTATGTTACAAAGTATATACTACGTCACATTATCATGGACCCAAACGACTTTAGATCGACTTTCCTAGTCTCATTCGAAGTATTCTAATTTTTGGTTCCATACAGTTGTAGTCTGAATCTTTGTCTATGGATTGTCTACTTCTAAGTTCAAGATCAGATCTTTGTCTATAGATTGTCTTCGTCCAGGAAATGGTCTCCCCTAAGAATGCAATGCATTCCAACATTGAAAAACCAATTCGTGCATGTTTCAACTAACAGCTGATGATCAAATCCCTAGCTTCCTGCTGGGTAGCTTGCATATTTTCGATTGCCCCAGTCCAGACTCCAGCTACCCTGGATTTTCCACATGCTGCCCCAGATTTTTCACTGCCCTGGATTTTCGCTCAACCCAGCTTGAAGATTTTTTACTGCCCCCGATCAATGATCCGACCCAACGGCTTTTTCCACAAAAAATAACTGATTTGAAGAAGGATATTCTAAAACTGTACATAACAAACCTGTATTGCTGATGCAGATGAAGCAATTGAAGGGCTAGCACTGTAAACTGTATAACCTGCAGGCTGCAGGCTTAATGCTGCATAATCTTTTAATATTGCATAAACTGTAGGGCGTGGCCATGGAGGGCCTGAAGAGTGACGACCTGCCAATGCTATCATCACTCTTCTCAGGTGAATAATGGCAAAATTGTTGTTTAAGTGCTCTTGATCGTGGGAAGGAAGTATAGAATATGACGAGAAGAATATGCCATGTAGATTAGCAGATTGGGAAGAAAACAGAATGAAGATGTTGGAGCTGATTCCCCATCTTCCAATTGTAGGATGGGAGTAAATTATGGTGGTGGCAAATTGCAACAGGGTGAAGCTCAACTTCAGTTAGTACTTCATTCAAAAACAAGTGTAGGTCAAGTACAGCCTAGAAATAAGTCGAAGAAACGAACCGGCTCCAAAAGGGGTCAATGCTTTCAAGATTTCATGCTGGTCTGGCCGCAAGGCAAATTTGCCGAGACAAATGATCATATTGAAGACATCTTTGAATTTTGTGTGAATATTAATCTTTGGTGCATCATGACATGATATATTCAGCTTGATAAAATCCACTTTTGACGTAACCAAAAGTGCATTTCTCCTTTGACGTTTTTTAGTAACCTCCATATGCCCACATTTCTCCACACGCACATTTTGAAGTATGTTAAGTATTCCCTATATGCACATTCCCATGTGCATTTTGAAGTCTTTAGTAGCCTCTATATGCACAATTTGATCATTTTTCGGACCTTCAGCTTCCCTTTCATCTTCCTGTAAGGATGCATCTCATCATCTGACACTGTGCCAATGAGACCAAAAGATTCTACATAAGTTGATGGATGCAATGTCCAACAACATCCATTCCTGTAGACTAAACTATTGGACGAGTCCACAAACATTGCATATAGTACCTATGGGTCCATGAAGCGCAAAATACACAATGGACCCATAGGTACTATATGTTGTCAATGTTTGTGGACTCGTCCAATAGTTTAGTCTACAGTTACTGTACATATCCTTGGAACTTTCAGATTTGAAGCAACAGAAGTAAGAATGGTTATTGCATCCCTAAATAATCTGAACTGACATTGTCTTGCAGAAGTACGTACTTATCCTTAGAAAACATATCTTGCACACGTACACAATTTGTGTTGTTCTACTCTAGGATATATCGGCGATAGATCTCAATGACCATCTCCTATGAGAAGCACCTGCATATGATTATTAGACAACGAACACAAATCTGATCTGAATAAATGGGGTGTGCATGTTGTAACAAGTATAATATAACAAATGGAGCATGCAACAAAACTAGCAAGTTAAATGCTGCAAAAAAACTATCTCAAAGAAGTCTAGAAAATGATATACTTGCATGCATCCTATATATACACGAGTCAAAGAAAAGTAAATCAAGTAATCAATTTTTAAAATACTCGCTGAATGTAGGAAGTGAAGACAAACAATCCAAGGAGTAGACATATAAATGTTAAAATCCTCAAGTGGAGCCATATCTAGTCTGACATGGGTTCTTCCAATGTTCAACTATGCCACCCTTTCCCCCAGCATAACTGCGTGAAAGTGAAAATGCAGGTTATCGGTGGCATTGATCCTCTACTTATTCATGAAAAATGAAAAATTGCAAACACTGCAGAGCTTCTCATGTAGCCACTTTAAAGTTCTATTAAAACATAGATATTTGAACCAGCCCAATCAGATAAGGCTAAGCCCAACACTTGTAGATGCAGTGCAATTAAGACATTAAAGAAATGGCTGGAGAACGTACACAAGCAGTCCACTTGCAATGGTGAGTATGACGTACATTTTGGACATTGCTTCTTCTTGATCTTGCGGACAGGGTTGTTTTCCGTTCGAATATCTTGAAGGGAAGACTGCAGAAAAAAAAGCTAAACATTCAAGAAAAAGAAAGAATGAAGCTAAGGGGTTTGCAAACAAACCGCAATGTCTCGAACAAAAAAATGCAAAGTGAGCTTAGCTTTTTCTTTTCAGTCACTGTTCAAAAACAAGAAAAAAAATCAAGAATCAAGAACAAAGAGCTTACTTTGATTTCGCAACTGCTACGGCGGTTGAAGATATCAAAGTCTTCTGTATAAAATCCAAGGGAAGTGTATGCCCTCTTTCCTCCTATAATTTGCCAATCATTCTTCCTCATCTCGGGCTCCAGTGCTATCCAAATGCACAGAGGCTTCAATTATAAAGACCAAAAGAAAAGTCAGAACCGTTCCAGCCCATGGACGGAGGATCCTCTAGACAAGGAGATAGAAACCAAATAGAAACTAGGGATTTGGAAGCAGATTTTTGGCTCCAATGAGCTCTATCTGTATATAGATGGGAAAAGCTAAGAGGCGTGAACTACGTAAGCTGGTGGCCACAAGCGCTATCGTTGGGTTGGATGAAATCACCTTCTAACTGGAAAACAACGCATTCTTCCCCGAAACAAGTTAAAAGCGATAAATGGAAGAAATTTTGATGAGGAACGACAGCAATGAAACGACCTGGAGGGAAACGTGGAGAAAATAGCAAGCGCAGAAGGATCACGCTCCATCCTATCTCTGTTGCCATCCTTCTTATTTTTCTCCACCGTTAACTATCAAAATCGGATGGTGTTAACTATTGCCAGGTCAATTTTTAGGACACGTGGATAGCCTAGGCTTTCAGATATTGTGTCACCCGAGGTTAGGCTGTTGCGCTAAAAAAATAAAAAATAAAAAATATGAAGAAAAAATAAGAAAAAAATAATAAAAAACATGAAGAAAACAACATTAAGAGTTATGATATAAGAATAAGAACTTGGATTGAATTATCAGAAATAAAATGCCTTAAAAAAACTTAGAAAACATAGTCATGTAGCATTCATAAACTTCAGTAGCAATGAAATGATAAAGAACTATTTTTAGAAGCCTATAATACATATTAAGGCTTCAAATATCAAATGGAAAACTTAGTTTATGTAGAAGATATTACCACTTCAGCAGATTTTGAGCAAAGTCTATGCTCAGATACAAGACCAAGACACCACAAGGAGGGTTCAGTCCGGTT
>JAANSK020249140.1:0-13445 GCA_011763485.2 Isoetes engelmannii
CAACTGCTCGCGGCGTTATTGCTGTGGCCAAGGCTAAGATACTGATGGCTTATAAGTGCTCCTCCCTTGATCCAGAATTGCGGGATTGTATCTGGATTCAGCATCTTCAAATTGGTTCTTATCTAAGCGCATTGTGCTTCAGGCTCTTGTTCCTATGGCTCTTTCGTGTGCCTACACAGTTAATGAGACACATACATTTTGTAATGTTTATTGATGATTAATAAACTCTTTGTTTTCGTCCTTCAAAAAGAAAAAGAAACAAAAAAGAAAAAAAATGATTTGACAATCAAATCATCATTCCTTAAATACATCAAAGAAAGAGCATATATATTAACTTTGAAAATCGTTTTAATCTGAGTGGCTGAGAAAATTTTAGCAGACTCCACATATGGTAAGCCTTGAACACTCATTCGACATCTTGCAACCATTTCGTGCCTAGAATGATATCATAATGCTTTAACTTAGCAATGTCTAAATCTATGCACATAGATGTCACTACTTGTGAATCTTTGTCCAACAACGCCAAATAACCCCCCCCCCCCGGCTTGCTCACTGTAATGTTGAGTTTGTGGCCTGGTCTCAGACTCGATCACATACGAAGCCACCTTGTTCAAATCCAGCCTCAAATCGCGCATTAGATCTGCAGAGTGCTGTCAAAATCAATCAAAACAACCACTTTTTTTCCATTGATTCTACCTAGCAACCTTATAGCCTTATCTACGTAAGAACGTGAAGTAGAGCTTAACATCTCTTCTCGGGCGATAACTGATAATGCCTTAACCTTCGGCTTGTCATTTACCTTTGTGATGCTAGCCAAAGTCTTTTTGCGAGGCTTGATGCATTCCCGAGCAAAGTACCCTACCACCCCACATCGATAACACCCCTTGGGCTTATCCGTTTTGGTATCACCTTCCTTGGACTTGCCCCCATTGGACTTGTCCTTGAAATCATTCTTCTGCTTCTTAGGACGAGCAGATCCTTGAGAGGTCTCTATGGCCCTTTTTGCTTTCCAGTTAGCAAAGTTCTTTGCCTTCTTGGATTCCTCCCTACCTAACAGTTTCCTGGCTCAAAATCAGTAGAATTTGCCCGTAACAAATGTGCACGAATGCTCATCTCGCAGACCAATGATAAAATGGTTTACTTGCATTCCAGCGGTGATCTCAAGTAAAAGTGAAAAGAGTGCCCTACGATCCATCACATAATCCCATAGAGATCCAGTCTGAGTGAGCTCCTTCAACTGTATGAGCGCATGACATTGGTTATAGTGAGGTGCATACTCTTGTTGGAACAAGCGACAAAAATCCCTCCAAATTCGCAGCCTCTGGCCATTGTCGTGACATTCCAGAATAATATAGGGTATAAATATGTATATTATATTGGCCACGTCACTAGTACATGCCGTACGTACGACATACTCCATAGTTAGTATAGAATAACCCATGGGGTGACGGTGACGCACCCCTAGACCCCAAACATATTGCACATGTTGCAACATGTCAATATGCTATGCTAACTGCCACATGGCATGATCCCATGCTGACCTATTACCATCCAACCCTCGGTGAGTGTACCCTAAAAGGTACCTTCTCTATAAAAGGAGGCAAACCCTAAAGCCCTCCCCCCCCCCACCTCCCCCTTTCGGATCAGCACCAACAGTCAAATAAGTTGCCATCAACAGCTGTCGCCTTCAACTCGAGGAGCATACCTATTGTCCCCATTCTTGGGAAGCGCGTCTACCACAGTCTCGAACCATTCTCCAGCAGCTATGGAAGCCTTCGGAGGAGCAATCCCCACCAGCCAGGGTTCTAGTAGGTGTTTCTTGCCCCATTTTATTCTGAGATTAGCCATTGGCAATTCTTGTCCCCATTCTGAACCATAGGTGCCAAGAACTGACTAATGAATCTAACCCTATTTGTTAGATAGATTCTATTCTATTATGATGTTTCTGTATTCATTATGGTGATCATTGGATGATTTATTCGCCACCTTGTGTATTGGGAAGGGGATAGAGACCCAAGCCTCGTATTAGTATGATGATCCTAGTTTTAGGCCTAATTAGTTCCCAATTAATTGCGGCCTATGCATAAGAGCCCGCCTGTGCTGTGGGTGGAGGGGCCAAACCGGTTTATAAGGGGGAACTTGTCCCATAGCAGTTGATCCCTCTGGCATATATGGCCTACCAGGGAACACTATGAGCTAGGCCTAATACCAGTATGCACTGCATGAGGCTCTTGGTATGGGCTCGACACCTCTTGGATGGCGCGGCCACCTTCAATGGGGTTCAAGTCGTGTACGGGCAATGGTAGCCCTCTAGCTCGCCTGCTATAAGCATAAATTTTCTGGAATGGAGAAGTCCCTTCCTGCCTCATCGGGCCTGGGGAGATGCAACTTAGGAGTAGCCCCCTTGGCTATGCACCCGGCAGGCTACGGTCAGGTCCCAAGACTTATCAGTCTATCTGCAAAGTATGCACAGGAGGGGCGGATGGAGTGGACTACCCAACGACCATGTTCTATTGCCAGTCAAATCCATTGCCATGAATTATGTCTGCACTGAACTCTGGAGACCCGAGCCGTCAGTCATACCTTGGAGTCTTAGCCTTGGGTAGAATTTGCCTTTGGTTGATGCTATGTTGTTTTCAGGTTATATGGTCTCCACCCTTCGAGGTGGTATTATATATGTTATATTTGATGTTTGTACTTACATTTATGCTTCCGCACTGATAGGTAGATCCAAAGGGAGACGGGATCAATGACACGTCCAGTCCTCCCACGTGGATCCTTGCTCACCATCAAGGATCCCACGTCAGATGGATGGCCTTTCGTTGGTGTCATGGCCGACAAGTGGGAAACTCCAGTTTCTATACAATGGGAGCATTGTATACTAGCTGGGGATGTCACAATGGTATTAGAGCAATGATCTCGGTTGACCAAGATCGAGCCCTGGCCATCACCCATAGTTCTAACTGTCCTGGAATCTCAGCATGGGAGTTAGAACCCAAGCAAGAACCTCGAAAAGTGGAATTTTTTTTTTCCAATGGGTAGGAGTAGTAGCTAGATAGAGATAGTTAGAAAAACCACTAGGGAGATAGCCTCATCCTACAAAAATCTGTCAAAATTGCCTTGACACAAATTAGCATACGCCACAACACCATTAGAAAAATTCTAATGCCCTTTTGGCGCATCCTAACCTATATCGACCCTGGTTGACCTAGAAAATGAAGCTAAAAGATAAAATGAATATGCCAATTCACCGTTTTTAGCCCATTTTACGCTAGGGTTTCACATTTAAAACCTTAACTAAGTAATATTTCTAGCAAAACAGCACTTAAGATGGGCATATGGGTTAGCGTGTGCAAGAGCACCATTAGAATAATTCTAATGCCCTTCTGGCCCACCCTAACCCATATCAAAATAAAATTGTCTAGAGAACTCAATTACTTAAGAGTCAACATACACATATTAATTGAATAGTTAAAGAATACCAATTTCCCATGCCAAATCCTAAAAATCCCAGACCTATAAAAAGATACCTCGACCCTTCTCAAAATTAGGGTTTACCCTTCTGCACTCTGCTCTAGCTCGTGGGGCAATTTTTAGGCGCCAGTGATCCAATTGAGAAAATTCAATATATAGCCCACACCAAACAAACTGCCAAGAAGATGACTACGCTCGAATACGCCCGCGCCCAAGTTCTTGCGTGCCAACAAAAGTTAGAACGATTTAGAGCCCAAAACAAAGACACCACCAAGCTTGAAAAGAAGGCTCGACACCTGAGGAACATCGAGCGCAAGGAAAAGTGAGCCGAGAAGGAGAAGAAACAAAGGAAGAAAGAGATCAAGAGGAAGAAGAAACAGAGATTAGAGCAAGAACAAGCAGAAAGAAGAATCAAGAACCGTAAAGATCCCAAAGGGAAGAACAAGATGACTGCAGAGGATGATCAACTCGAGAAGAGGACGAGCAGAGGATGATCAACTGCAGAAAATCGACGCGAAGGAAAGGACAGGAGGAGTAGCCATAACAGAATCGGAGCCGAATCCAGAGCCTACAACATCGAGCTCTGACACAGATTCAAACATAGATTCAGAAGATTCGGACCTTGAAACCGCCCGAAATCTATCCAGAAGAAACTATGCAAAGGAAGGACCTTCAAAAGGAAGAGGTCACAGATCTAGGGACGAGGAAGAGACGGACCAGTCAGATAAAGAACCCGACCTCGACACCTTGGATGAAGAACCTACTGCTATAGAGGAAGGAGTGAAGAAAATAACACTTAGATTCAACAGCTTTTACATTTGAATCTACTTAATTCTTTAATGCAATATTCTTAGACCTTCAAGATCACAAACACCTTAGAAAAGATCACAAACACCTTAGAACTTATTCACTTTGCAAATATTCAATGAGTATTCATGCAAAGGTCACTATTGAAATAAACGAATTTCAACTACTCGATGTTACTGTAGCAGTCATGTAGCCAAGGGATTATACAGTGCACTGTAGCAAAACTAGAGAGACATAATACAACTTGATTTCAATGACGGATCCGGCCTCATTCAAGTGAATGCCAGTCCTTAATCTATTAAGATATATATTTACATAGCTTCGGAGGTTGTGCGATCTGGAACTCTCTACTCCGATGATCTTGGAGATACTATATTTTGAATGCGAGATGGAGACAGTTTATTTGCTCTTCTCTCATTCCCTTAGGGGCAGATAACATCCCTAAATGAATAATATTTATACGATGGTCTTCAACTCGACCATGGTCACCTGTACATTTAACCCTAATGGTGAATAATCAATGAACTAGGTATCATGAACACAAGTCACCTAGTCAATATATTCTGTGCACCTTTGAGAGATTGATCTGCATCTGCTAATTACTGTTCCTGATGAACAATACATGATCTGAATAATTACAACATTCCATCCTATCAGATCAGTATTGTTTATATCATGATGAACATGACAGTTTGATATATCCTGCTAGTGATCTCGCCAAAATCATGAATTTCTTCTTGCATCAACCTAAACTTTTACATGCAGGATACTTTCTGTATAACCAACAACTACAAGCACCCTTTTGAATTTTTCAAGTTTAACTTGAGTGAGAGCTTTGGTCAGCATATCAGCAGCTTGTTCCTCTGTGCATATGTATTCTACTGTAATAAGTTTTCTTCCCACCATATCTCTTATAAAGTGCATATACAATTCAATATGCTTGGTTCTTTGATGAAAAACTGGATCCTTCGTGATAGCTATACAACTTTGGCTATCACAAAATAATTTGGTTGCATTGTTTTGAGGAATTCCCAATTATTCTAGCAGCGTTCTTGCCCAAATTATCTCTTTGGCTGCAAGTGTGGCAGCTGCATACTCTGCCTCAGCACTTGAGAGTGCAATACTAGATTGTTTCTTAGACTTCCATACTACTGCACCATCACCAAGCATGAGTGAGAACCCTGATGTTGATTTTCTTTGATCTAAATCCGAGACCCAGTCAGCATCACAATATCCTATCAGATTTAGAGCTTCACTCCTGTATGTAACACCTTGCTCATAAGTACCTTTAAGGTATCTTAAAATTCTCTTTGCTGCCTGCCAATGCATCTTACCTGGGTTGCTTGTATACCTGCTCAGTAGGCTTACTGGAAAGGCAATTTCTGGTGTCGTACAGTTGCTAATGTACAGTAGGCAACCAATTAGTTCTCGGTATGGAACTCCTTCCGTGTCATGAACTTCTTCGATTGTCTTAGGGCTCATCTGCTCTGAAATTTTATGACCTGGTACTAGGGGTGTTACTGCAGCTTTGCATTGACCCATGTTAAATCTCTCAAGCATTTCTAAAATGTTTCCATTTTGTGTCAGAGTGAGAGTACCCTTTTCCCTGTTCCTATGAACTTGAATTCCTAAAATTTTCCTTAGCTCACCCAAATCAGTCATTTTGTATTTCTCCTTCAAAATATTTTTGCACATGTTTAGACAACTCATGGCATTTGAAATCATGATGAAATCGTCAACATATAATGCAATATTCTTGTCCCTGATTAAGTACATATATGTTTCCATCACCTTGCAATTTTCTGAAGCCTTTTCCTCTGAGATACTCGTCAATGCAGATGTACCACTGTCTTGGTGCTTGCTTAAGACCATAAACTGCTCGTTTGAGCTTCCACACAAGATCTTCTCCTTCTTCAAATCCGGGTGGCTGTCTCATAAATATTTCTTCCTCTAGGCTAGCATTCAGAAAGGCAGTGCTGACATCCATGTGGTGAACCTCAAGATTTTTTGCATTTGCATATGCCAAAAGTATTCTTATGCTCGATAATTTAACTATAGGAGAGAAAGTCTCATCATAGTCAAATCCTTTCTTTTGTGAAAATCCTTTAGCCACTAATCTAGTTTTGTATTTTTGCTTCTTCCCATCTGCATCAGTTTTGATCTTGTATAACCATTTATATTTATGTCCTTTGGCCTCTTCATTGTTTCATAGGTTTGTGTTCTTTTGAATGCATCAAGTTCTTCCTCCATAGCTTTCTGCCATTCAGCTGAATTTGGACTGTTCATAGCCTCTTGGAAGTCAGCTGGTACATTAGGATCAAGTAATGCCATGATCTCCTCGATTTCAACTTCCTGTTCATTTGTCAATCTTTTACTTTTGCCTTCTAAACCTCTGCCATATTGTTCAACATTTAAATTTTCTTTTAGTTTTTGAACCTCAGATTTCCTTTTCCTTTTTACTGTTTCTTTGTCCTTTTCTAAAACACACTGGCTTATCACCTTCATCGATATGTGCAGGCACTTGTACTTCTATGTCATTTGCTTTCTTGTCTACTTGGCTGTCATCAGAGTTCATAATATGATTTCTTGACTTATCATCGTCAAGAATATCATTGTTCCCTTTCCTATTAATGACATTTTCTTTACTTGTTTGCACATCATTCACCTTTCTGTCTTTGTATAATGTATCCTCATCAAATACAACGTCCCTACTTAGGATTAGATGTCTTCCTTCTGGCTCATACAAAATATAGCCTTTTGCATGCTCATCATATCCAACTAAATAACTTATACATGACAACTTATACATGACCTGTCATCCAACTTTTTCCTATTTTCTGTTGGTATCTGAGCATAAGCAACATATCCATATACCTTAAAATAATCAAATGAAGGATTAGAACCGTACCATAGCTTGTCAGGTGTTTCTCCATCAATACTTCTTGAAGGTATCTTGTTTTGAATGTTCACAGCTGCTTTGACTGCTTCCTCCCAGATGAAGTTTGGCAAGCCTGCATGTTTGATCATGGATCTAACAGCATTGAGAATTGACATGTTCTTCCTTTCAGCTACTCCGTTTTGTTGAGTGGTGTGCGAACAAGTAAGTTGCCTTCTGATGCCCAAGTCTAGACAGTATTTGTTAAACCTGTAAGAAACAAACTCACCACCTCTGTCAGTTCTCAAGCATTTAATTTTATTACCAGTTTGCCTCTCTACTTCAACTTGAAAAGCTTTGAATGCTTCAAATGCCTGATCCTTGCTTCTCAGTGTATAGCATTTACATTTTCTTGAATAATCATCTATAAATGTGATGAAGTATCTTTTACCATGTATAGTCGTCACATTTAAAGAACCACATAGGTCACTATGGACAAGCTCTAAAACTTGTTTTGCTCTTTTCCCTTTTTTAGGAAATCGAGTTCTACTGTGCTTCCCTAACAAGCATCCAACGCATTTCAAATTTTGATCTTTGGTTTCTTCTCCTTCAATTAACCCCTTTTTGATCATATAGTTTACATTGTTTGCATGAGTGTGACCAAGTCTCTCGTGCCACAATTTAAGTGTTGGAACTGTTACAGAGTTGATTGCATCAGAATTTTGATTTTCAAAACCAAATAATTTGCCAATACGCTTTCCAAGAAACTTCAATTCATTATCCAGCAGAATTTTACAAAATCGCTTGTCAAATCGAACTTCATATCCAAGATCTACTAGCTGAGTTACAGAAATCAGATTTCTAACAATATTTGGAACACATAAGACATTTTGCAGAACTACTACATTGCCTTCTAGATCAAATAACTCCAAGAGTTCAGCTTCATCTACTTTCTCTAACTTCCCATCTCCCATTTGGACAAATGTGGAGTTTTTCCTTGTTTTCTCCTTAACCATGGTACTAGATTTAATCACGCTTCTCTCAACTCCACTATCTATCACAAATAGATCATCACCATGCTTAGCACAACTTTCAGAAATTGACAAGGTATTATTGTGCTTACCTCAGCATTTTCGTCCTCCTCTTCTTCTAGATTTTCTTGAGTTTCCTTAGCTATGTTAACTGTTGAAACCTTTCCTTTTCCCCTGTTTCCAGATCATCCTCTTCCTCTAGCAGCTCCTCCTCCGGTGTTAGACCCTCTTCCTCTACTATTGCTGCTGCTGCCTCTTCCTTTAAACTGATTTTTGGGGCTAGAACAGTTGGTAGAGATGTGACCTATACCATCACAATTGTAGCACCTTACCTCTTTCACAAGTTTAGGACAATTGGACTTAATATGGGCATAAGCATTGCATTCATAACATGGCCCTATCTTGTTCTTATCTACCCGACCTTTTCCCCCTGCATATAGGATTTCAGATTGCTCCTCATCTGCAATATAACCTTTTTGCTCTAATTCTGTTCATACCATAGTTTCAGCTTCCTTTCTATCCTTGCAAATGTTCCTAACAAGTGTAGATAGATGGTCATACTTAGAGAAAGCACGGGAAATGGACAGTACCTGATGCTCTTTTGTGATTGTAACCCCTGCTGCCTCTAAATCTGCAATCAAGTTATCAAACTTCTGGAAAAAATCAACCAGATTATCATTTTCATTGTACTTGAGTTTTCTTAGCTCTTTATCAAGCACATCTAGTTGAGAGGATGTTTTTCTCTCAAAGTTAGCAATCAGATATTCCCACAATGCTGTTTGGGACTCATTCCCCTTAATTGTAAAGAAATGCTAGAGCTCAACTTACATGTGATGATACTCGTAGCTTCCAACATCCGAGCTTTGGTGGATACAACCTTGCCAATAGCCTCTGCAGAAGTAGCAGATTTTTCACCACTACTCCCTTCACCAGTCACGGTTTTGCCTGCTGCCTTGCCTGTGCTGGAACTCCCTTCTTGAGCAGCATCCTGCTCATCTTCTATAAGGTCCCAGAGACCTTCAACTTCTAAGACTTCCTGAACCTTTTGTTTCCACACTTGGAAACCTGAACCACCCTTGAAGACATCAATAACACCAAGCATAGTTGCTCCAAGTCTGGTAGCCATGTTAGATAACCTGCTCTGATACCAAATTGAAGAAAATAAACTTAGATCCAGTAGCTTTTACAACTTGAATCTATTCCTTCAAAGTGTATCTACTTGATCTCATACACCAAACAACTTATACCCTTGCACTAATACAATATCTATTAATGCAATGATCACTTATTAAGCAATGAAATTTAAATCAACTCGAAAGTTACTGTAGCAGTCACTGTAGCCAAGGGACTACGCAGTGCACTGTAGCAACACTTAGAAAACAAAGATACACCTTATTTTGAATCACGGATCCGGCCTCATTCTAAGTGATTGCCAGTCCAACATCCATTAAAATATTTATTTACATAGTTTCGGAGGTCATGCGCTCTGGAACTCTCTGCTCCGACGGTCTTGGAGTTGCTATATTTGAATGAGAGATGGAAGCAAATTATTAGCTATTATCTCATTTCCTAAAGGGTAAACAATATCCCTAATTCACAATATTTACAATGGTCTCAATTCGACCATGGTCTCCTGTTTCATTTGAGCCCTAATAAAAAATAATCATTTAACTAGGTGTTGAGAACTCAAGCCACCTAATCAACATACTCTGTGCACAATTTGGAAATTGATCTTCATCTGCTGCATACTGCCTGAAATGAACAATACTTGATCTGATAACTTTACAACCCAAGCATTCTATGGCAGGTGCGTATTTCAGGTTACTCCCCATGCCTTGCAGGGGCAGCAAGGTTTGTTCAAAGTTTGGATTTAAATTAATTGCAGATGAAAATAAGAATCTTAATGTGGTCACAGAAAAGATTATCATGACGGAGGATGCTCCCCAAAAAGGACAAGAGGAAACCTCGAGCTAGAAAGGATGCACTGGCATTAAAAAGGTATGTTTCTCAAGTGGATTTCTCGACGTGCATATGTAATACATCTCTAAGGCATATGCTAGTTTTGTTTCTATCTATATTATTGGCTAGATTATTAATTCACACCTTTTCTTGTAGGCATATATCTGTTGAATCAGAAGTCTAAGGTAATATAGAAATTCTGTTACTATTTTAGGCATTGTTTGACACTTCAATTTGATCCTGCATCATAGAAACATGCTTGAGAAGTTGTGTTCCTACACGCCTTTCGTGCCATTCAAGAACAACACCCCTGATCCTCCAATGAAGGTGGTCGATATTGACCTGGAAGAATAGTGTGCACCCAAATAAAAAATGACAAGTCGCCTTGTTTACCTCTATGGCAAGTAATGTATTCGTGTTTGTAGTTGTAATTTTGTATGTGATTTTCTAATTTGGAGAGGTCTGCTAATTATTATGTATGTTAATACATCTTATAATTCTGAGGTCATCTTCTTTGTATATTAATACATCTTATAATTCTGAGCTTATCTTCTTGTTACTAGGTACTTGCATCATAATTTGCCTCCGGAGTGGAAAACAAGGTTTACTTCAAGGAGGCTACAACAAATAAGAGAAGAGTTGATGCATCAAGATCTGTCGTAGACATCATAAAACAGGGAATTAAAGGGCTGGTTATGTCTAAATGCCAGCATATTCTTCTACATGTACTTGAGAATGAGCACTTTGTGATGCTGGCCATATTTGCTTTTGTTTCGTGCACTATCAATTTACATTTCAAATAATATGAAAGGTTATGCAACGAAAGAGAAGGCAATTAGACGGTATGTGGCACTCTTGCGACAATTTTCTCTCATCCTTATCTACTTATTTTAATCTTACATTTCTGCTTTTACATGTGCAGGCTTCATATGCAGATATTGGCTCTATCAATGAGTCAAACCGCAAGTGGCGTTGATTTCAGGAGGACGTGAAGGGGCTTCAAACATCTCGAAGTACCTCAGCAGCCCAATTTGACATCTTGCGGGTTGTACGTGATGGCCTGCATGCAAAAAATTGTCAATGTAATGGTCTCTCATAGAAAATTGAAAGTAAGTGAACCGATCTTGCAACTTGACTTGGCTTTAGGTAGTGACATGATTCTTACATTGGTGTATTTGATATTCTGCACTACACAGGCCAAAGCAAGCTGATTTTCACATGAGAATGCGTTAGATCGACGAGCATCTTTGCAAGAAGCCCTACTTAAACAGTGTGAAGAAGGAGAAGCCCTTGATGGATCTAGTGGTAATTGAATCTTACCACTATGCCTCCATTTTATTCGACATATCAACCGGGAGATAGATTTGCTGCCATGCAAACCGCTACCAATTGCTACCTTCTTTGATATCTGAAACCATGTTAATGGTTTTAAATTCCGCTCACCATACACTTATCTATTGATTTCTATTTGAATGTATGTTCCAACTACAATGCTTACTGAATGCACGAAAGATTTATAAGGGGTTAAAAATGTTGTATGTATTCAGTCCTTTCATATACATGAAGTCTTGTTACATTCAGTCCCATCACCTATGCCTTAGAATATATTTAAAGGATCAATTCTGAGTGTATGTCCTTTTGCATGCCATTCTTTCCTCTGGCCAATGTGTCTCTATCACTCATTCTTTGACACTGCCCTTTAATGTAGTATGAGTGCATGAACTTCTACAAATTGAAGATAGCCTTTACTTGTGTTATTGATAGGAGTAGATGTTGCTTCCTCTCGTTGAACATGTCTACAAGACACTCTTTCAAGTTGGTTGATGCACTCTTTTTCGACTTTGATTCGAAAAAGAAGGTGGTGACCTTCAATTGGCAGAGGAGTGCAGTTTGGAGTGTTCTAGACTGGGCCTCCAATTTGTGCCGGATTAAGCTTGGAAGTTTTGGAGGGGGGGGGGGGGGAGGATTCTCTTCTCTGTTGCTGGATTGGGAAGGCTGCTCGGGTGGGGACTTCCAATATTCTTGTTCCTTAATGCCTCCTCACGTATAAGGCAAGGTTCACATGGGACAGTCGCCTCCGAGGGGCACTGTTTTACCCTGTGTTACTTGAGGATGCCATGTGATGGTGGGCGGAAAATGGCGAAGCATTTTACGCGACGGTGATGGCTTTGGCGCTGCAAGGGAACCCATATGTCCCACTATAAGCGCAAGCCACCTATCAACATATCACCTCCAAAATAAATCTAGGCCTTCGAATATCTTCATTTCAAGGGTTGCCCAAGAAAAAAGAAGACACTAAAACCCTAAAACCTCTTTCGAAGGTAGCGTCGAACATTATATTCAACTGTATCAAGAATGCGGAGGTTTTGACGACATCTGGGTTTGAAAGATGAACAATCGTAAACCCCTCTGTCGAGAGTTTCAGCAGGGTAGGTATGTCAATTTCCTTACAAGATGGAGCAGCTAGAATCTGGATCCGATAATAAATTTGGTGATCTAATCTGGCGTAAATTAAAGTTAATAGCTCCGATTCTAGTTGTCAAGAAATGTCAATTTGTAAGAGCAAATTATGTATACCTCGTGAAAAAAGTTGGTCACTTACGAACATTAATTTATGAGCTCATTGTTTCAGTTGTCGATTTGGTAATCGCTGTAAGTTTGCACACAATTATTTTGAAGAAAACAAGCAGCCATCTACAGTAAGTTATCATCAACCTGACTTTAGTCGTTATTAATGTGATAGAGAATTGTGCATTGAATGGAACTTTTTGCAAGTTAGCAGCCTCAGAGGAGTGGAAATGGAAACTACTATGGATCACTGTTTTCACAAGCCACACAAGTTTCACAAGCACCGGCTGAACATAGGTATTGCCTCGCATCTACAATTACATAGCTTTCATATCGTTCAGTGTGACAAGCTGTTTATTTTATCAGGTGTAATGATCCTAAGGCTTGTAAAGAGCAAATCAAGGATGACTTCAAAGAGCGCCCCATGTTTTGGCATCTTACATGCTATGCACACTGGAAATAGTGAGACAAAACATTGGGAAAATATTTTAAACTAAGTGTCTGCATGCACCCAATTTGCACGTCTGAAATGGATGCGGTATTACACCGCAATATCCATGGTGTTCTCTTGCAGCCTTCCGAATGATATAGTAGGGGACATGAGTTTTGAAGAACTTCGCTCAATCGCATATGAAGGTGCAAAGCAAGGGATTCCATTTCCAGATTTGGTGGGTGCAATTCTGTACTTGTTCCTGAAAGTTAATCACCTAGTGAGAAACTTAACAAGGAAG
>JAANSK020249151.1:0-13444 GCA_011763485.2 Isoetes engelmannii
GCCGTCCGATTGTGAATCAGACGGATGAGATTGAAAGATTCCTCCACCCAACCACCAAAGCCAAGGTTTGCCCTTCGCACAACCCAAAAAATGCATATACCTTGCTTCATTTTTTCGACAACTTTTTTATATTTAAAAGTTCTAAAATGACAACTTATAATTTCATTGAGTTGTCATTTGACAACAATAAATTTCTTGGAAGTTCTTATTTGACAACTAGTATTTTAGATTGATAACTTTGTGAACTTTATTTTTGCAAAAAAAAACTCTGGTTGTCAATTTGAGACACTGGTCGTGATAGCCTATAGTCTACCCTAGCAAACTACTGAATCTGATTCTCATTGTAAAGTCAACTACTTCACGATAGCCTATAGGTTACCCCCAACAAACTACTGATTCTCATTGTAAAGTCTCAGGCATTATAATCCAAATGTCGGAGGAAGAGTGTTTCGACGTTCTAACAAAGGAGGGCATCCGCACAGGCATCAGCAAGCCTAGGTTGGTACCATCATCGCATAACAATTCAATCCTAAGCTGTGGATTATATAAGTTATGCGGCAAATGCGCCTCAATTTGCAGGTCATTGGTGCATAGAGATGGAGATTATCACAAGGCAGTTCATGTCTGGATCTTTGCAGAAAGAACAGGCGAACTTTTGTTGCAGAAACGAGCCGATTGCAAAGACTCGTGGCCAGGATTATGGGACATTTCTAGTGCAGGTCACATTTCTGCAGGAGATACATCCCTGATCACTGCAAGGTAGCGATATCACAATCCTTGATGTTCGGTCCTGATCCAGAATAATGCATTGACGTCAACCAATGAGGAATTAACATCTTAAACAGGAGGGAGCTGGAGGAAGAGCTTGGATTGGTATTTCCATCCGATGCATTTGAGATGCTTTTTGTGTTTCTTCAGGAATGGTATGTCAAAGCATGGAATAGAGTTTGTAGCTACTATTTCAAAACGCATGCATTGATTTTTTCTATACAGCATTATTAACGATGGAACATTTATCAACAATGAATATAATGACGTTTACTTGGTCACTATTCTCGACCCTATCCCGTTGGAGGCTTTCATGCTTCAGGTATTTTTCAAAGATAATTTCACGCTTTAGCAAACTAGTGCTTTTGTATACGTGATGTGTTGCTTTTGCAATTGCAAATTCAGTATTTGGTTTTCTCATCTTTGTATGCTGGTTCATGTGTATGTTATGGATTCCATATATGATAGACTTGCCAGAAAACAGGTTGGATATGGGATTGATCCTTGTTCCTCTTGTTAGAGTTTATCCGCTTGAAACTCGTGCTTCGTTGAAAAAGGGTCATGACGTTTTGCAGTTATGTTTCAACAGGTTGCATCCTTGATTTCCTATCCCATATTATCATTCTACAGAGAGAGGTAGAGAGGTCAATCACCAAGTGGTATCTTCTGGTGTTTGCTGTGCATTCTAACAATCAACTGAATTCCCACACATAGCAGAATTCTTGAGGTATACAGGCAGATCTCAAAGGCTTATGAGACTTTAACATGAGTGGTAATGCTTTGAGATGGCTTAGTGCTTGGTGATCTGTGTCCTTGCCATCATTTGTGCAGGATTTTGCTTTCATTAAGTCTCTGTAATCCCAAATGAACTTCAGGAAGTCCACCCAATTAGTGTAATTTGTGCTGTCAACTACATGGTTAGAGGTCAGCTTCTGCTGATCTACACTGGCCATTCTGAATCAACCGAATTTGAAAGCAATAATCTCCAGACTAACAAAAGATCAAGTATTAAGGGCCTCTACTCAGCTCAGCTGAAATCTTACAGCGCTTTTAGTTGACGGTTAGCATAAAATATCTCTACAGGCAGATCTGAACGAAAAACCGCCAACAGCTGATAGAGTGAAAACTCACGTTGAATTCTCTAAGTTTAGTCTAGAACTCGCCCAAAGGATGCATTTTTGTTTAAGATCCCTTCTCTTTGGCTGTAGACCTTTCATTGTGAAGTTTGAGCCTCCTGGCTCTCCAATTTTGATGACAGCACCTATACAGCCAATCCAGATGGGTTCTGGAGGTGCCTACTTTAGTATGAATGCTTATCTTCCTATCCCAGTATCATTCTAGTGAACTTTTCTATGTCTGTTCAGAATGCTATCATTATTAGTTATATGCATAGGCATGGTCCCTTGATATTTCTATCATATGCCATTAAGTAATATTGCTAATGTGTCTGATGTTTGTAACTTTATGCAGGATTCGGAAGTCTCAATGGTGAAATACATGCATTGGAAGGAATATGAAAAAGTTTTAAGGGCAAATGATTCCAGTTATGTTCCATATGATGTCGACGGTACATATGGGTATCTTTTTTCAACTATAAAGAAAAGGTAATCTCTACTTGAACCATCTAGCTGTCTCCCTAGTGCAGTGCCCATGAAAGTCTCTAGAAAGATAAAGCAGGAAGCAAAGAAAATGCATAAACAGTCATTTAAGAGAGAAAACAAGACCGGCATCACCTCCTTTTCGCACCTGCAGCGAGAAAAAGACAAAGATTTCTTAAGTTTCTACGAGAAATGGAACACAAGAAGTATACATTATGTACAGTATTAAATGCATTTTGGGGAACATGCACAATAGTGCAAATGAAAATTGTCCTCAAGGACAAGATATTTTATCATATGATATTGGGCTCATTGCTAAGCACACAAATCAGAGGTCTGAAGGTCTGAATTGTTGGCGACCACATTCATCACATTTACCACAATCATCACACTCATCACAGTCACCACATTCAGTCAAGAACATTAATATCTCTTGGTAGATAAATAGAATTATACCATAGCATAAAGCAGGAGATGTAGTCGATCTTAACAATTACAGAATGATCTGACAGAGATCAATACCTACTATCATGGCTTTTGTTTAGGACTGAAATACCTTCATCCATCTGTAAGTTTGGGAGCTGGATTCATTGATGCAGATAGTGATGTGCGGAGAGAAATATTGTGTTGATACCCAGCTAATGTCTGGAATCATTGGAATCGTAGGTGGTTAAGAACCGTGCTAAGAATAATTTTGCGTTTTTTGGAAATTACTGTTTGGCCAATGTAGGTATTATTCGAATCCAAAATCAAGCATGCTTGCTTTACAGAAAAAGCTCGCCCGTTATGCCCCAGTCATCCTAAGTGGGAAGGTAAAATCAAGAGGTTATTCACAGGGTGGTTATTAACTAATCTCTTGGGGATGATACATCATGTATTCAACTGCAGGTTGATGTTTTAAGTAAAGGGGATTCTTCGGCGCTGCCATATATAATAAAAGCTGCTCAAATGATGGACCAGATTTTTCTTCAGCAGGTCAGGATCTCACAGCAGCTTTCTCGAGAGGCTGTGGCTTTTCTTTACTGGAACTTATGTTACATGTGGTGTAGCATGTTGTGATTTTGAAGCAAGTTATTTCTTCATCATAAACTTAAACGCAAGACACATGAAATTTGATATAGCAAGCAATTATAGATCAGTTGCAGGTATAACTTTAGAGAGGTCAAATACTTAGAAGGAAGATCATTTTGAATAGAGAAGTGTGCTGCCTAAGAGAAGAATTTGGGAGAGAGTATGAGAGTAGTTTGACAGAGTATATTTCAGTTAACAGAATGTGTGTTTTTTTGTCTGTGTAATGCCCTGGGGGATGCAGGGGATAGGTTTTGTGCATGCAGATGGTCAGAAGAGACCCCCCGGTATACATTTTTTCTTGTAGTAAGCCCCCCTCCACAAGGTCTCATATTGTTGTAAATTTTGCACCTTGCCATACTTATACGAGAATTCTTGTCAATGGTAAACACTCCTTCCTCGCACATAAATACTCGTTTTCAAATATAATTGTTTACCAATATATCTAACAATGTAGAAACTCAAACCTCGCTTCAGATAAGAAAGGCCCTTCCCATACACGTACGCAATTTCCTCCTTCCGCCAAGTCCCCTCCCCCCCAAACACACGACTCTGTATCGTGTGAAATACACAAAAACCATATTTGTGTATGCCGTATATGTGTGTTTTCATTCAATAATATGAATCCCCCTGCTTTAATCTGTTTTTTAATGATGTGTTAATCTTAATTTCATCTTTTGCATTACAGAAGCTGGCAACCAACCGAGATTTGATGCTTTGGCTGGAAAATCACAAGGATCGCTCAGAACTAGACAATCTTAAATTTTCATATTACTCCATCAATGGAAGTCCATGGTACCTGATTTGAACTCTAACATCACTTCTGTCTACTTCTATCTCTCCAATATTGTCTAACTTTGAGTGTGATGGTTTATGTGTTCTGTTTTCATCAATTCCACCACATTAAAACTAACCTAATCATCAACACTTGCAGCAGAATCTCATATTATTACTGTATGGCCTGTTTTTAAAGATAAGCTGGAGTAATAGCAGCCTTTCTAACACCATTGCATGCTGTATTACGGAAATATGCCAATCCCTAAACATTAATTACTGTTCTGACGTGTTCAACCAAATGTAATTAATAGTGAGAAAGGACTGGGGATGACCT
The DNA here is from genome assembly GCA_011763485.2 of Isoetes engelmannii. Taxonomy (NCBI): domain Eukaryota; kingdom Viridiplantae; phylum Streptophyta; class Lycopodiopsida; order Isoetales; family Isoetaceae; genus Isoetes; species Isoetes engelmannii. The sequence goes on from JAANSK020249151.1 coordinate 4,546, forward strand.
TGAAGCTGAATTCCTTATTCATGTTATGGACGCTCTTGCTTGACTATTGAGAAGTTTTTGCTCTGGGAAGCATAGTCCATGAAATGTTATCATCCTGTCACATCGCTCGAGACCAGATTGTTGGAAGCTTGGTGGTTATAGAAGTGCCAATTAGGCAGTCCCTCATAAATGTGACCCTTTTAATTTATGGGGGTTCTCTCTTTGACCATACCAGACATGTCATTTGGACTCACGCTTTACATACCAACATTACCTCTCATTTCCTTGGCAACAGAGGCAGCATCATATTCATAGTTACTGAAAAACGACCACTGTTTTCTTATGGGAAAGAATTTTCCAAGAATTCTGTTGCAAAAATGTTTTCTTATGGGAAAGGATTTTCTAAGAATTCTGTAGCAAAAGTGCAAACGCTGGAAGGAAAAACAATGTTACCATTTTTTTGAACTTCTGTATCTGCAGAACGCCTATTTCTCACACAAAAGATTGCCAAGTTCTTGAAAACCTTTCAACCTAAACCTAAATGCAGCCAACAGAGAGGCTTCTGGCTTTGGATGAGGAAATATCTGCCAGTTTCTTCCTTGATCGCATCTTACGGTGTAATTCAGCAATCAGCAAACTGCTGCCATGGCTAGCAAGAGAAGACAATGGCAAAAGAGGGCCTAAACCATCCAATGGGTAGAAGGAGGTAGAACTGATTGATTACCTTGTTGCCTTTATAGTAAGGAGGCTTGCTTGCTTTCAAACCTATAGGACGTAAGGAAACCTTGCCCTTATTGCAAAGCAAGAAAGAAAGAAAGGGTTTATTTCTACCGGAGGCCCATAGGGTCTATTGGACCAAATAAATACAGCAACTATGCAACATCTAGGAGCATTTTCCTAGTTGGAAATGCTAGTTAAATCTAGCAAAAAAGAACATCCAAAACTTAGCAAATAAAGCTTATGGTTCTGTAACCTATAAGTTAAAATGCACCAGCTTATAGGGCCTGAAAAAGCCTGTGATGCTTTTACATGCTTATTGTCCCTTCTTTTCTTTCGGGACGGTCATTTCTTAACCTTTTTCGCCCTTTTCTGATTCTGATTGCTCCCAGCGGAAGTGGACCCTTCTGATCAGCTATGAAAAAAAGAAGTCAGCACCGCTTTATTCTGAATCAGCAGTTCTTTTCAGCTTGGTGAGTTTCATATATACACAGAGCAAGGCATGTCTGGTCTGGAAAGTTCATCAGCTGCTTCAAAGGAGTTGGTTTCCTGAAAAGACAGTGGTACCTTCCTCTTATTTCATAGTATGCTGGACACAGACAGATAAAGTGTTCTTCTCATTCCACTTCCCCTATGTTGCACATCTGACTGACTCTTTGTTCACGTGCCCTGCCCTTAGCCCGGCCAGCTTCAATCTCTAACTGGTAAGATGAGACACAAAACTGCCCAATACATTCCCGAGTTTATGTGACAAGTGGGTATCTAAGTACCCAGGACGTCGAAGAAAACCATCTCTAGATATATTAAAATTTTTTGTTCTTCTAGAATTGTCTTTTGACGGTTAGATCTTTTCCAAGAGGTCCACTTGTCTGCCACATACCTATATTTTTAAATCATGACAAATATTCAAATTTACCTCATGACGCCTCGGAGGATTGTTGGGCACTGAGCTAATGTTGGTAGCTGCGCGTCTTTGCTTAAATGATGGGAGGTGATATATTGAGAAGCCCATTTTGTTGAACAGTGTCCATGTGTGAGGAAACCAGCTATCTTTACCTGAGTTGGCCAATGCTTTCTATGAGCTGAATGCCACGTGAGGAAGCCTTTGCCTGCAAGGGTGGAATCTATGAAAATAGGACAGCATCATAAGCACAGCTTCAAGTTTCAGAGGATCGGCTGAAAATTCTGCCAAGACTATGTCATGTGGAAGGTTTGCCCCTGATCATTTCTTAACATTATTAATATTTGGAGCCTCTCGAATTGATTTCATTTATCTTCCATGAGATCAGGGGTCCAAACTTGTGCGCCATATCGCTGGTCTAACCAAGGTATTGAACAAATGGAGTTTAGTATTGACATCGTGTCTCTGGAAGCATTGTCTCTCCATAAGAGTCCATGAAGTGTAGCCTTTAGCAAGCCTTTTCTGCGTTGCTGCTTTCAAACTAAACCTCGGACCTGAAAACTCCATTCCAAGGTAGGTGTAGCCTGAAACAGTTTCTACTGGCTGCCCTTGGAAGGAAAGTTTGTTTTGATGCATGAGAGACCTGGAGGTGTTGAAAGATCATCACCTTGGTTTTCTGCAAGTTTACTTGCAACTCTCTTCTTACTCTCTTCTTTTGCAAAAGGCATCCAAAGCCAATGGGTGTTTCTGCAGACCTTCCGCGGACGTGGAGATAAAGACCACATCATCGGCATAGAGCAGGATTGGAATGCACTCTTGAGCTAGCACACAACCTTCTCGAGCATATTGATGAAGTTTTCTAACTCATCAATGTAGAGACCAACTAGGGTTGGCGAGAGTGGGCAGCCTTGCTTTGCCCCAATTGTACTCATCACCTCCTCCAGCCTTTTGCCAGCCATCTTAAGTCTGCCCGAGACATTCTCATAAAGAGTGAGAACTGCCCAAAATAAGATCATCTGATAGCCCTAAAGTTTTTAGCCTTCGAAATAGCCTATTTCTTGGAATTGTGTCAAAAGCTTTACGGAAATCCATAAAGCAGCAGAACACTTCCTTTTTATTAGCTTTGCTTCCTCAATAACAGCTCTTAAAGTAAGATATGGTCTATGGTGGAGAAGTTTCTCCGAAACCTAGCTTGTCATCTAGCTCTTAAAGCATTTTCCTCTGCATGTTCGCTGACAATCAGCTCAAAAGCAGTCCCATATAGCTTGGCTATTACATGTCTAGTCATGATTAACTGGTAGTTTGATACGGTTTGGAGGCCATGGGGACCACTCGAGTAGATCTTGGGGAGGCGGCACCTAATTATCACATATAGAGGGTCAAACCTCAACGTCCAGGCTCTTTCGCCTAGTCTTGAGTTCAAGTCTCCATGGAAGCATCCAAAATAAAATTGCCTCATGGGCGAATTATACAAGTCTAGCCTACAGAATATGTTAGTTCATGAAATAAAAACGTTGTAAAAACGTATTTTAGAAGTACAAGAAAAAATGAGTTGAAAAACGTCATCATTTTCCGGCATGCTACTTTTTTTCCTGCTAGCCTGGCAAAACATGTAAACTTTCCACGATCCCAACTGCTTTCTTTGAGGATTGATGCATGTGTTCTTGAAGAATCTGCTGTCCTTGGACAAGAAGAGTCAGATGATCCTGCTCTGATTTTGGATCGGATGTTTCCAACTTTGCTGGTTGAAGTCTTTGTTTATCAAGTTTAGATGTAGACTAGGTGTAATTGTCCTTTATCAGAGCATGTTTTCTTGGCCATCAATGTAATTTCATGTTTGAGGGTAACTCCCGTAATTTACGTCTGCATTCTTTTATGGAAAAAATTTCCGGCAGCGCATTTTTTCGTTTTTCCGAATGCCATAAAAAATACTCGTATTTTTATGTATTTCTAAAGATCTAGAAAAAACTGTACAAACGTTTTTTCGCAGCTTAGATTTAAGTCCCATATGCTCGAGGGCGAGCACGCCGGGAGAGGGAGGAATTGATACGATTTCGGGGCCACGGGGACCACTCAAGTAGATCTTGGGGAGGCGGCACCTAGTTATCACATATAGAGATATAGAGGGTCAAACCTCAATGTCTAGATGCTTTTGCCTTGGTTGGGGCAAAGATAATTAAGGTGTTGTATCATAGTTCCCAGGATTCATGGGATCACCTGCCTTATAGATTGGTTCTATAACATCAGAAGACCAATTTTTTGGGAATTCAGCACATATGGCTTCATTAAAAAGGTTACAGATGATTGGAGCGAGCGTGTCAATGCCATGAATTAACCGTTATGACTGTAGCTCTTTACAGTCTTTTGTCTTTCCCTTGTTCAGTTTCTCAATGGCCCTTAATGAGCGATATGGAGAAGAAAGATGAGGAATCTGGTCTTTGGCCAACTATTTCTCCTCCACCAGTTTTTTGCACGGGGACATTCAAAAGAGATGTCCAAAACTTTGCTGAATTATTGCTATTTAGAGTCCTCTTGACTTGGTGTTCAAAAGCCTGCTTCTTCTTTTTGATCAACTGCTTATAGGCTTTCTTAGACGCTGCAACTGACTTCTGATCACAAGTCAATGCGTACTTGAGCTGTTTATGAAGAGCCTTATAGTCATCGTTATACTGCAAAAAGGTCTGCAAGTCTGCATTCAAGAATGCAAGCCATTTATTATCTGAGCTAGGGAAGCAATTTCTATCACAAAGAAGTACCATTCTTTGAAAGAATCACTTCATATTTGAGTGGCTCATAGCCAGGCCTATAACTAGCAACCAATTTTACAGATAGCTTGAAAGAAGTCTCATCTTGTAATACAAAAGGAGATGAGAATATGAAACCACCTGATCCATGGAATGGATACTCTTGTTCCATTGTGTCAACTCACAGCAAGGTCAACAACTGTGAACGGCCTTAAACTCTTTACTCTGTAGACTTGCAGTTTTGCAATAAAGGCAGATCCACCTTGTTTGGGTTAATGATAGATCTTCTCAATTATTCAGTTGGAACTGAAGATACGGCCTCCTTGACATACTTCAAAAGTACCTATCAGTTCCCTTTATACAAGTGTGCTGTACAAGGTTCTCTAGAAAGGGCCAGGTTTTACATTGTTCGAATGTTATATTAACCAAAATGAAGCAATGGCATTCACGTGAACTCAGATATTAGTTCATGCAGGTATCATGCTTGAAGTTCATCTGACCTTTTATTATCACTACTTTTTTTAGGTCGGTACTTGATGAGAATGAGGCATATTTAACCACTGCTGATTCGGCAATTAAAAAGTCAAAGGTATCTGTTCAGATTCCTACTTTGGATGCAGAATATAGAGCAGCGTTTCCACTTGAGAAACATCCTGGTGCAAATTTTTACCCTGCTGATATGGACAAGGAGGTAAAGTTTCTGATTTGTACCCTTATATCTTCAGAAATACTGTTAATAGGTCAGCTACTGATAATAAGAACTTTTTAAAGGGGTCAACAGGAAGTTTTGGAATTCTAAGCTCTTATAGTTTGTATTAATTTAATTGAATTCACACACAAGATTTTCTAGTTCCTTCTAAACTAAGTTGCTTGTTGTAAGTTTTTAAACCAGCTTGTTAGTTCCCACCCAGTTAAAAACATTGTTGGAGGTCTTTGATGTTATGATCTCCTAAAAATCTAAACTTCTATGATGCATCCTATCCTTTGACAAGAGTACTTCTGTTAAATTGGTCCAATGCAGGAATTTTTGCTTTGGAAAAGCACCATGACTGAACAACAAGAGAAGGAAGCTACTGACTTCTTTACAGTCATCCGCAGATGCAGTGATGGTGATTACAAATATTCTGAAAACATCCATGGGTTGCAAATTGTGAAGTATGCACAGGAGTACGAAGAATATTTAACTAAGGCTTCTGAGATATTAAACAAAGCAGCAGAATTGGCATCCACTCCAAGGTGCACTTCGACTTTGTAATGTATGCTTATCTCTTTATTCAAAACATCTTGCTTACGCATGCCCATTAAACGCTAGTTCTTGCAAGAGCTGTCATGGTACCTGCCTTATTAACATTGATCATTTAATGTGCCACAATAAACCCCTTGTTACCACAATGATAGACTATCAAGCATTAGCACTTGCCTTCTCGGAAAGAAAGATTATATTAACGTCTACGAGAGACCACTTGGGTCTAAAGAGCAATATAGTCTATTAACACAGGTTGCGTTAATACTGCATTTGCGATCACGAAGTTACAAAATAAGTGTTCTTTTCAGAGCTGGTTCAAAGAATGCCCTTCCGCTTTTGTAAGACCTTGCTTTTCAAAGTAGAACTCTATATCTTGTTGCATTTTTTGTGCTTTGCTACCACAAGTACAACTAAAGCTCTTTTGAAGGAGCATTTGACAACTCTGAGGTATATGGATAAGCTAGATGCTTACATTTCCTGGTGTTGGTCATCCCCTCAACTCTTCCTAGAAATTTCTTACCTCAATGCTATGTTAAGGATTAGAGATGGTACTTCTAGGGCAAATCAACATCTAAACAATTCGTTTTCTATAGACAGACTCCAAGAACATTCCAAAAAACAATCTGGCAGTAGCTCATTCAGTTCTGTTATGTATTTAGCTGGATAATTGTTAGAAGTAGAAACCCTACTGTAACCCTAACATGATGTCAGCACATATGTGACCTTAGATTGACGACAGCACATGCCACGTCAGCACATCCTGTTTAGGGACGTGTGCATCTTCTTGTCAACTACTTTTGTTTTGCTAATACAACTATTAATTGTTAGCGCCACCTTGTATTTCGTATATATCTCTTTTTCTAAAATGGCATCAGAGCCACACTATACGAAAATATCGTGAGGGGGCATTGGTGAGGAATTACTTGCGTGATGCTGCGAATGTTGGCAAACGGCTCTAAGATCTAAAGCGGGATGGTCTTAGCTCTCTTTTGATCCCAATCTTGGTAGGATTTGGCGCGAGCTAACGCGTTAAGTATCCCGCCTGGGGAGTACGTTCGCAAGAATGAAACTCAAAGGAATTGACGGGGCCGCACAAGTGGTGGAGCATGTGGTTTAATTCGATGCAACGCGAAGAACCTTATCAGGGCTTGACATGCTCGTGCCCCAACCAACTGGGCAAAAGCGTCTAGACGTTGAAATTTGACCTTCTATATGTGATAATTAGGTGCTCTATATGTGATAATTAGGTGCTGCCTCCTCGAGATCTACTCGAGTGGTCTCCCGTGGGCCCCAAACCATATGAATTCTTCCCTCAGGAATGCTTGCCCTCGAGCATATGGGACTTACATCATTCGCCATGAGGCAATTACCAATTAGGACGCTCCCATGGACGTTAATATAATCTTTCTTTCTCTTCATAGAAGAAATCTGTTGAAGGAGTGGGCTGATGGGAGAGCTGGAAAGGAAAAAGACCTTACACAAAGGAAAATCACCCTCTTTCTTATTGGAGGAGACACTAATAATAAACGGAAGTCCGGTCCCCTTCCTGGACCTTCTAATCCGATTCCAAGAGGAGTAACCATGAAAGTGTCAAGGAGAAGAAAGCGGGCAGTAAAGGAAAAACATAAGCAGTCCTTTCGAAAAAGAGAGAACAGGTCTGGCATCACTTCGTGCTTTGGGCCAGTATCCAAGGAGACAAAAGTCTCATGGACAAAAGTCTCATGATCTTATTGTTTTAGTTTTTCTTTTTTTTATGTTTATATAACATCTCTAGGAGGCAGCAAATGCGCCCCTAGCTGCACATGATTGCCGTATAAAATGGTCTCATAGACCCAAGTGGTCTCTCGTAGACATTAATATAACCTTCCTTCCTTCCTTCCTTCCTTCCTTCCTTCCTTCCTTATACGAATATTGATACGACACCTTAATTATCTTGCCCCAACCAACTAGGCAAAAGCGTCTACACGTTGAGGTTTGACCCTCTATATGTGATAATTAGGTGCTGCCTTCCCAAGATCTACTCGAGTAGTCTCCCATGGGCCCCAAACCATATCAATTTCAGTGAGATTTGGCGAGTTTGGTGCAAGAATTTGTGACAAAGATATTTCAGGCAAGATTGCTCAAAATCTGGTGTTCTTGATCTGATCCTATCTTTTCCTCTTAAATCCAGTAGATATTGGAGGCTACAACAATTCTATAGCTTTTGATTGCTAGAATTATACAGTTTCTATGGTTCTTGCTTGATCTGCTGTCACAATTGTCCTATATTACAATCATATTGAGTATTCTCATTTCAAAGTAAGAGTACACAGAATCCAGTATTGGATGGCTCCAAGTATTTCTCATGGTGTGAATGTTTCGAGATTTACCTTGGTCTTCTCAAAATGAATTAGGTTCTGAAGCCAGAGTGGGATCCAAATGCCAAGCCAGATGAAGATGAAGGAGCATTGGATTACTTGAAGTCCCTGTTTGATTCTAAGATCAGATTGCAACTTAAAGAATGTAAAATATTTATGGAAGCATGGGAGTATCTTAAATCATGATTTCCAAACAGTCTTTGATTAAACAAGAAATGGAGCAATTGAAGGTGGCAGCGTGTGAAAATGTGCAAGCCTAGTTGTCTAAACTCAAAACATTGCAGCTTATTGGTGCAGGAGGCAATATCGGTGAACAAGATTTGATAATCTTGATCTTTAGAGCTGTGGGGGACAAATTTCAGCATATTATTGGCTCAATCAAAACATGTTCGCAGAAGGGAGTGCAGTTTACTTTTCAAGGAGTCCAAAATCTGCTTATTGAAGAAGAATTGGAAGACCTCAATGAAGTGCAGAAAGCATAACTTCACTTAGCTCAACTGAATGTAGCTGTGGCAGATTTTACAAAGGCTAAGCAAGCAGAAAAATATAAACGATAAGACAGGCCTACTAAAGACAGATCTCATGTTACATGTTTTGCTTGTGGCCAGAAGGGGCACAAATGTCCACAATTCAAGCAACTGTTGGAATCTACTAAAACAGATACCTCCTCGTCTTCCACACCAACACAGCAGCATGCATTCTCTGGATCAGCAGTCTTGTCACCTCTGTTTTCACATGAATACATTGGCATGGCCATTATTGGTAATTTGCCAGATTTGTTCTTACCTTACGATGTTGAAGTTACCTCCCTAGACTCCAGTTCTTTTGCTGATGAGTATCTCAGTTCATTTGCTAATGAGCATCTTTTTACTCGTATTTCTGATCATGATGAACAGTTTCTTAGTAATGTGTCAAACCTTCCACTATGTTTTGGAGTTTCCAATGTTAATGTTGC
>JAANSK020249162.1:0-23339 GCA_011763485.2 Isoetes engelmannii
TTGCCTCATAGATTAAGGGTTTAAGGGTGGGTAGAGACCTGAAAGAGCCTCTAGATTGCTAGTAGTATGCTCCTAGAGTTAGACCCCCTTAAATCCCAGTAATTGCGGCATGTGCATAGAGCCCACCGGGCTATAGATGTTATATTGTGGCTGAGCACCAAATAAGGGACTTGATGGTGAAATGGTACGGAACCAGCCTGGGTTGGTGGTCGTTTAAGTGTGCTAGGCTTATAGTCGGTCACTGCGTGTGGGCCGGGTATGGGTCTGACACCCCCTGGGTCAGGAATACATCCGAAAGATGGTTATTGGGCTCGATAGGTGTGGGTGATCTCGACCTATGCATTTTGGGGGGTTAAGTCAGGTACGGGTGTGGTTCGCCTGATGGGGGCCACATTCTCTAGCCACACATGGAACCATCATACTCCTGGGAAGGACTTGTCTTTCCCTGCCTCATCGGATCGGGGAGATGCAACCCGGAGTAGGTCTCATAGGGTAAATCCATGAAATTTACGTCTCCGGCAGACTATAACCACATTATAGCATGATTCAGCCTATCTGCAAAGTATGCACAGGAGGGGCGGATGGTGTGGAGTACCCTAACCAATGTTCTTATGACAGCCAAAGCCATTGTCATGACTCTGTCTGCTGTATTTCGAGGCACTGGCTATCAGTCGACCTCAGTCTGAACCCAGGGTAGAGCCTTTGTTTCAGTATCTTTTAATGTATGCTTATGTATGGTGATTATTTTGGATGATGGAGGGGCCACCCCTTGAGATGGCATATTGATATTTGTGCTTATGCTAACATGTATGTACGCTTCTGCTATCTAGGATATCCCAGAGAAGGAATGGGAGGCCAATGACACCTCCGTGTCCTTCCTTCGGGTGCTTGCTCATCTTGAGTAGCTCGGGGTAGACGGAGGGCCCGACTCAGTATTGAGCTACTGAGAAGGGGGATTTTCCGTATCTATACGATGGGAGCACCGTATAGAGCCGGGGAGCGTCACAATACCAAGCAACTTCTTGGTATTGCCATGCAGAAGAATCTTCCATGGATAGTCCAAAATACATGGAGGGATGGGACTGTGAAACGTCCACAAGGCAGAACATTTACCAATCCACAAGAACTCCAGATGCTAAGAAGAATGTATCTAACAATAGCTTAACATTATGAGAATTTTTAGCCACAACAATTAGGAACAGAAAAGTGTTGTTAGCATATTGATTACATACCTCTTAAGAGCCATCGTCTATTGGCGGACCTTATGATGCCATCCTGGGTAGCCACAGAAAAAAGATAGGATAATACTTTGCCACAATTGTGAAGAGCAAAGGTGCTAAGGGACAACCTTGCCAAATTCTTCTACCTAGCATAAATATCTTAGATGCCCCGCCTTGGAAAAGTACAGTAGACCTTGATGGCGTATGAAGCTTCATGCCATTTCTTCTAAATGACTATCCATATCCAAGAGCAAGAAGACACTTCTCCAAGAAACCCCAATCAACACTATCATAAGCTTTAGCAAAATCAAACTTAAGATACACCGCTCTATGACCCTATAACCTGACCCAATATATTCCCTCATGTGCAGCAACCACATTGTTGAGAATACAATGATTGGAGAAGAAAGCCAGATTGTGTTGGCGAGATAGAGTCAGCCAAAATATCTCGAACTTTTTCTGCCAATGTCTTAACAAAGATCTAATACACAGAGGAAAGCAATGTAATAGGTCCTTAGTCAGAAATAGTGTGGGTTTCTTGCTCTTTGAAATGAGGGAAATACAACCCGTGTTAAAAACCTTATCAAGGCATCTAAACCTCTGAAACTTACACAGGACATCATATACGTCATCCTCCAACCAGTCCCAACACTTATGAAAGAATTCATTAGGAAAGCCATCAAAACCAGGGCATTTGTCCCTTTTTAAGAGAACCACACCTGCTTTTAAATCCTCTTTCACAATACTGGACTCAAGAAGCAACCTTTGCTCTTCAAAAATAATGCGATGCACCTTACTCAACATGGCCGATTGCATGTCATCTTGAAAGGGCAATGGGTGTCGCGCAAAGAATGAAGAAAAGTGCTAATGAAGATACTGCTTAAGATGCACAGGATCAGAGATAAGAGAACCATCCGGCAACATCAAAGGATGTTAATAGAAGTGGCGAGTTTTCTTCTTCTTGCACTAGCAAAAAAGAACCGGGTACATATATCTTCATCTTTGAACCATTGCAACCCTGCCTTCACCTTGGCTTTGGTAACTTTCACAGTTTCCATAGCCTTGATCTGAGATAGCAACTCCTTTTCTCCATTGGTAGTGGCACCAAACCCTTCAGAATCTTAATGGAAGTGAAGGAACCCAAAAAGCTTACTTGTTTATCAGCTTATTATGACAACATAAATGCATGGAGGGTAGCAAAGAATGCCAGCTTACTTATCTAGCAAGGAGGGGGGGTAGCATGGAGGATATGCAAAGAATTCAAGATTCACATGTGTGGACAACTTGCAAGTACACTAATACTCCTGCACTTGAAGGTATTGTAAGACTTGCATATTGTGGTGGCTATCTTTAGTGTCAAAATCCATGTTGTGATTATGTTCTTGGTAAAGGTAAGCATAGTCCCCTATAGTGGAAAGGTGCCATTCATATTAGATTAGATGTTGGTCCTATATGTTATGTGCATGGCTCCATTACTTGTGCATACTGCAAAGAACAACCACTCTGTATTTCATTGAGTGATGGTATCTCCCAAAGCATACCACAAACACACAACTTGTTATACATACAAGTGCCCATTCCCATCCAAAGATGAGCTTAACATTAGAAATCAAGAAACTAAAGAATGTATTTGAGAACCCCCCAACCTATGGGACCAAGGCGATTGAAAAACGAGATTGCCATGGGTGAAATAGGCAAAATAGGTTAATGGAGGTAGATGTTGAAGAAGTGAATAAAATGACTATTGAACAAGTAGACGTCACCTTGATGCACCTAAACCATTGTGCAATCAAAGAAGATAAGCCTGCAAACAGCTCTATTTTGCATTAATCTACACTAATATATGTTGTTATGTGTTAAAGACATAGAAGTGGATTGATGACACAAGAAAGAGAACTAGACAATGACATGATGAAATAAGTGGACTTTTGTACCTGAAAAGGAATTCTCAATGCTTCAGTTGAGAGACATTATGTTTTAGACATGTCCACAGTTGGGACTGGTTCAAGCATTGATTTAGCGAACCGAATGCACCCTTCAAGAGATTTGGCAAAATCACTGGCTTATTTTGACCATGGGTGGACTACAATGGTCTGTTTATGATCCATGTGAGTTTTTTTTCATTTTTTTAAACCGAAGGTTGGGAAGATGGCCATTCCCACCACCCATAGCAGACCCCTGCACTCCTTTCATACCTGCTACTACTGGGGGAGGCCATTAATGAGCCTCTAAACCCTCTTCTTCACAAGCACTCCCAGAGCCGGGACCCACAAAACCATGTGAGTATTTTGATTGTTTTTGCTTCATTGATTTCTTCTTATTGTTATTATCATATGATACGGGGTTTGCAAACAATTACCATATGTGAGATAAAAACAAAGGATGTAGCATTTTATTTTTTAGTTTATTTTTTGGAAAAAGTTAAAAGTATTGCAGTCCAAAGGCTTATCTCCTGCTTAGTTTCATAGATTCATGGTTGATGAGACCCAAGCTACCTGGAATGCCATCTGAGATATCTTTTTGAAGACAAGGCACACCTTGAGCAAGAAAGATCTTGTGTTTTCCAGTTTGAACAATGCTTGCAAAGGCAACCCAAGAAGCACATGGGCCCTGATGAGAATAGGCGAGAGTTCTTAAATCAAGGTAGAACATGGGGACTTTGCTCGAGCCAAGAGGAAGCAGAAACTATATTAAACCATCATAGAGTGTTGTCGAGTGTGGCATCAAGTTTGGATGTTATGACACTGTCATACATACAAGTTCCCATTTCGATCCAATCAGACGAGCTCAAGATTAGAAATCAAGATAGTTTGGTTTTTTAGAGAAAAAATAGGAGATTTTCGAATCAAATTTAGAAGTGTCCCCAACATTGAGAATAACACCTGAATGCAACTCATGTGCTTGGGATATGTGCAACAATCAATCTAATATGCTAGAAATTTGTTAGGCTCTCTTTGGGAAAATTTTTGAGGCTCTCTTTGTGAACAATTGGTGTAACAAAGATGACATCCAACTTATGCATGGCGAAACGAAGTATGATGGATAAAGGTACACTGCCACATTTATTACCATTTCAATGACATCGTCCATAAAATTCTAGGATCTATACTACAAATTTTAGATACTTACGACAATTTGTGAACACCAGAAAACTATATAGATCACAAGGTCTCTAACATGCATTCCAACTTATGCTGGAGAACCACAAACATGGAGAGTGCCCAAAATTGCTTGGCAAGAACCCATAGGAAGACCGATCTTAATTTGAAGGCCTATTTAAACACATTCACTTATGGGCGGCAATGCCAGGCACCCGTTTACTAGTTTTGCTTTTAACCTTATTCTACATCTTGCTGAAAATGTTGCTTTAGGAATTGCTTCAATAATGAACCTAACATCTAACCACTACAACACCACAAAATTGGTCTCACTGTCTAGTCACAGAAACACCACCCAACTATATTGTCTGCTTCTGCTGCAGGTAAACAAACCCCACGTACCACATAATTTACAATTGTGAACTATGGGTAAGGTTGGTGGGACTTGTCGCGTCTGCCACCCGATGGTAGCCAAGTGGGTTTTGAAGTGGGGGTCAGCCCCAACTCTAGGCCTTAAAATGTATAAGATGCCACTCTCTACTTAAGTTCCTCATGCCCTTTCTTCTCCCTTGGCGATCCTTATGTTCTTTGGTGGACTCCCATGATATTTTGGGCAGTTTGTGTTGATTGAACTGTTGTGTTGATATTCTTTTATATTTCTTTCCGAAGCTGCTTTCCATGTTTAGTTTAGAGTGTGTTGAGCTGCACAATTATAAGATTCACATGAAAAGGAAAAAAAATTGTTGACTACTAAAAATAACAAAATAAGTTTTGCACGAAATTTAGGTAGTACCAAGCAACACGTGTGCAATTATTGAATGTAAAAGTGTTGAGTAGATAAAGTGGGTTTTCGAGATGAATCTTTATGAAAGCATCAATTGTGATTTGCATGTCTTCCATAATCTAGATTGCATATGCAAGAAACGCAACTCACATATAAGGCAAAGCATGATCCCTGAGGTTTAAATGATATCATCGAACAGGAAGGCTGGGAATATTTTGGTTTCATATCATTGACTTTAATGACATTGCACTACACTGGGATAGGCAGAGGTACTTACACCAACATTTACATCGACAATTATATGCAACCGCGCCGCGCCGAGCCTCACACACACATCTTGTTTACAAAAATGCAAGAGCACTAGGAGCATTTAGACTTTTCATGTCAAGGAAATGCTTAAAAACCTCTAAATATCTCACAAAATAGCAAGATAGAATACAGAAGAGCATTACGAGTAAGAAGAGGCCACGTGGAAGAAACCCTAACGATAACGGGGCCACGTGTAAAGGAAAATTAAGATCGAGGTTAAGGCCGTAAACAGGGATTAACGATGAGATTAACGATAGGCGTATTTTCCATACAACAACAGTGTTATATATTTTTGTTTTGTCCACACAAGGCTTTAAGAGTTATGCTCTTCTTTCTTCTTGCTTCTTGAGCAAAAGCGTAGTCCCTTTTCCACTTCCGGCTTCCGGCGCCTTCCTAGCTGCTGAAGCATAGCTCTTGTATATATATATTCATCTTGCTGCAGCTCCATATAAGAAAGGGAGCCGATTGAGGTTTTTTCCTTGGTGCAATTCAGCCTTTGCCGAGGATCTAGCGCTTGGCAACCATAGGGGCTGTGAGTGGAAGACATGCTTCCGTGGTGCAGGGATTGAGGGATTGTTCCCGAGCTTTGGACCTCATCATGAAGGCTAAAAAGAAGAGGGGCGTTGAAGCGGTATGGGTTTTTTTTTTAACCCCTTTTGGGCTCCATGGTGTTGGTGTGTTCAACTTCTGCTTGTATGGATCGACTTTTGGGTTGCATGTGCATGCGCATTTTTGCAGGAGATGAGACCTAAATTAGAATATTAACCATAATTATTGGTTTCTTTGGCATTTGGATTGTCCGGAAGTGTTTTCTTTTTGCTATTTTAAGATAAGGGTCACTTGGTCATGGTCGATGATGAGAACCAGTTGACGATGAGAGCAACGAAAGAAGTAGGAGGATAATGGGTAAACAGATGCTGCAAATGGGGTTGAAATTCGATTCCAACGGCTTTTAAAGTGTGCAAACAATGGTATTGAGGACGTTTGCTGAGTTTAGTTCCTACTTCTAACGAAGGTCTTTAAACCCTAAAACTTTATGACAACAATGATGCTATTCATTGTGTCTCCTTTCAAGGAATCTTTGGTTCTAAATAAGATCAACTAGATAATCTGTCGCAACTGGATGCTTGCACCATTGTACTGTTTGTGGTTCCCTAAACGCCAGGAAAGCAAGCCTACTCTTACACAGTGGGGAGGGGGGAGGGTTTTTTGGGTGCGTTGTTTTAGATGCTAAATAAAATCATGTCCACATAGGTCTTTGATACAAGTCAATTTTTTGCGGAAGCATCAGATTTGCCTTAAACATTAGTATTTTTTGAGCTTAACATTTTGCCAAGGATTAATTGCTTTTGTATGCTTGCATATGGTTTGTCCACATTTTCAATTTTATCAAGAAGATTCCAGTATGTCCTATCGTTTGTGCTGATAAGATTTCTTTCGCAGCCTCCACGGATCAGGGCATTTATTAATAATGTAATTGCTACACCAATTGAGAATATTGAAGCTGCCTTAGAAGGCTTCACTTGGGATTATGAGAAGGTATTTGCTTTGCTTGAAATTTGCAGTGATGATTAAGGGGATTATTAGCATCAGGTATTGATATTTGATGCTTTCTTAATGCAGGGGGACTTCTACCACTGGATTGATCTATTAAATCATTTTGATGCCTTTTTTGACAAATATGTCAAAGGACGAAGTGACTTACAGTTGGAGGGGGACAATTTTTCAAGTGATGAACCTTTTCCAAAAGATGCAATCTTACAGATTTTGAAAGTCACCCGTATTATTCTTGAGAATTGTGTCAACAAATCGTTCTACAATTCCACAGAAGTAAGTAGCTGATGGATCTATAGTATGTGTTTCAGGTGGAAGTTTTTAAGACTTTTTTTTCTGTTGTGCAGCATTTATCTACACTTCTTTCTTCATCAGATCCAGAGATAGTAATAGCTGCATTGAAGACATTGGCAGCATTTGCTAAAAGGCCAGCACAATCGAATCGTCCAGTTCGCTGGCAGGGGGACTTGTCATTAAATGCCCGACTGTTTTCACTCTCGCAGGGATGGGGTGGCAAGGAAGAAGGCCTTGGCCTAGTGGCATGTGCATCGGAGGATGGTTGTGATCAAGATGTGATCAGGCTAGGTGCCACTCTACATTTTGAGTTCTATGGCACTCAAGCAGCAGAAAAGGAAGAGGAGACTGGGACACGAGGGCTTCAAGTCCTACATATTCCTGATCTTCATAGACATACTGAAGACGACTTCTACTTGCTAAAGAAATTAGTGGATCAATATAGGGTTCCAGTAAATTTGCGATTTTCATTGTTGACAAGGATCAGATTTGCTAGATCCTTCCCTTTCTTGTCCCTCCGTCGGCAATACATATGTATTCGCCTCCTAGCACTCACTGTGTTGCTTCAGTCAAACCCAGAGCATGAGGACCTTGCTGCATTTTTTGTGAATGAGCCTGAATTTATTAATGAACTTGTTACGCTTTTGCACTGTGAAGATACGGTTCCTGAGGATATTCGTATACTTGCTGTACTCGCCTTGGCAGCCCTGTCTCAAGATAGACCTCGTCAGTCAACTGTGCTCAATGTAATAAGTGCAGGAGGTCACCGTGGAATTCTACCAAGCCTAATGCAGAAGGCCATTGGTTCATTGGCTAGTGGAGCTTTTGGTTATTCTGTTGCTTTTGTAGAAGCATTACTTTCACTTGTCAGTGTTCTTGTATCATCCTCATCTGGTTGTGCTGCTCTTCGAGAAGCTGGCTTGATTCCTACACTTATACCTTTGCTGAAGTACACAAGTCTCCCGCACATTCATCTTGTCACTTCAGCTGTTCACATTTTAGAAGCTTTTATGGATTACAGTAATCCTGCAGGCACTCTCTTTAGGGATCTTGGTGGTCTGGATGATACTATAATCAGGCTAGACTTGGAAGTGAGTCGGATAGATGGAATTCAGAAAAATCAAGAAACTTTGGCATTGGACAAAGGTAAAGCGCCAATGGTTGAAGATGTTGAAGTTGCACAACCTGTTCCTTCTGCATCTGAAAGCTTGATTCCTTATCAGCAAAGACTGTTGTTGAAAGCACTCCTTCGAGCTATAGCATTAGGCACATATTCCCCTGGTAATAATGCACGGGTGCATGGGTCTGATGAAGGTGCTCTGCCTTCATGTCTTTGTAGAATTTTTCAGCATTCTAAGGTGTTTGGTGGTGGTGTATTCGCATTGGCAGCATCTATAATGAGTGATATGCTTCATAAGGATCCAACTTGCTTCCCATCTCTTGATAAGGCAGGACTTCCTACAGCATTTCTGGATGCCATTGCTTCGGGTGTGCTGCCTTCCTCTGAAGCTATAGGAGGTATACCAGCCAGTTTGGATGCCATATGCTTGAACAATGCAGGTTTGCAGGCAGTGAAGGATCGAAATGCACTGAGCTGTTTCGTCAGAATATTCACCCATAGGATGTACTCAAGGGCATTGGCGAATGACACGCCCGGATCACTAGCTTCTGGTTTGGATGAATTGATGCGTCACCAACCAAGTCTCCGAGGTCCTGGTGTAGACATGTGCATTGAG
Source organism: Isoetes engelmannii (assembly GCA_011763485.2). Lineage (NCBI taxonomy): Eukaryota > Viridiplantae > Streptophyta > Lycopodiopsida > Isoetales > Isoetaceae > Isoetes > Isoetes engelmannii. The sequence continues at coordinate 8,996 of JAANSK020249162.1, forward strand.
ATACTTAACACCATTGCAGCATTGGGTGGTGCAAGTGAAGTTCCTGAAGCCATTCATGAAGCAGGTACCGAGGCTCCAGTTCCCATGGAGACTGATGGGGATGAAAGGCAGAATCTTGTGGTTAGTGTAGGTGATAGATCAAGGCCAGAATCCTCTCAGCAATTGGTTGATGCTTCAGATAATGCTACTGCACTTAGGGAGAGCTTACTTTCAGACTGCATAAATAATGCTGTGCGGCTTTTAGAAACCATACTTCAGAATGCAGATACTAGTAAAATCTTTATTGAGAAAAAAGGGATCAAGTCATTGCTGCAGCTCTATACTTTGCCTTATTTGCCTGTATCATTTGGGGGATCATCAACTGCTCACAATATGTCAGTTACATTGAGGGCATTTCCACCCCAGCATGCGACCACATTGACACGAGATGTATGTGCAGCCTTGAGACATCATCTGCAGGTTATTCTTGAAACTCTCATGCTGGTTTCTGGAAGGAAGGTATCTGAACTGGAGGATGGGCTACGAACAAAGGTAGTGAAGGGACTGTCTGCTGCGGAGTGTTTTCTCTCTCTAGTATCTGTTCTTGTAAGGAGCTCTGCTACAATGATGGTTGAGTTGAGTTTAAATAATGGAGAGGTTCTAAATGGCATTGGGAAACTAAATAGAGAAGTTTTGTGGCAAATCTCTTTAATTGATGATGCAAAGGTAGAAATCAAGCAGAAGGACGTTGAAACTACTGCTAGTATGCCTTCCAGTTCAGCTGCACCAAGTACTGCTCGTGAAACAGAGGACGATGGTGAAAATTTCTCTGTTATCCGCTATGTAAATCCTGTGACACTTAGGAATGGGCCTAATTCTCATTGGGCAGAAGCTGAATTCCTTCCTATTATACATGGTGGTGGAGATAGACTTCGTGGTAGAACTCGCAGAGAGCACATTGCTACAGCTGAAGCTCTGTCACAAATTGCTCGGATAGGGCGTCTCGCTCGTAATGTTGGGGCAGCACAAGTTGAACTAGAAAGCTCTGCTGGTAGTTCAACTGAAGCACTACTAACGCAGGATTCCAGGAGGAAGTCGCCTGATGCAATCAATTTTGAGATGATGACACGTCTTGTAACAGCAGCACGGGGATTATATGTGGCATTAGGGAAGGCTCTGGTGGTGCCATCACGTCGTCGTGATGATACAGTTACTCTCAGCATGGCTGCAAAGTCTGTGGCATCTGGACTAGCAAGACTTTTCCATGATAATTTGAGTTTTGAAGGATACTCTGATGTTCCAGTGTCTGTGAAGTGTCGTTACTTTGGAAGAGTTGTTGAAGATATGACAGCAGTACTTTTTGATAGCAGACGCCGCACTTGTAATACTGCACTTGTGAATCATTTATATGCTCATGGTGCCATTAAGCAGCTTTTAGTGACTTTTGAGGCAACAAGCCAGTTGGTTGGGACTATTCCCCAAAGTTTTTCATCCCCCATGGAAACAGAGAATGTGAAGCCAGAGTCTGGAAAACTTGACGAGAAAGCAGATCAGACATCATGGCTGTTTGATCCTCTTCAGTCCTATGCAAAGCTTATGGAGCATTTGGTGACATCATCTCTATTGCTGACTCCACCATCTATGGCACAGTTGCTTGTTCAACAAGTCTCTGGTGGTAGTATGCACATTCCAAGAGACCCGGAATCTTTTGTTCGAGCCATTCAAGCACAAGTGCTAGAAGTCGTTCTTCCATTGTGGAATCAGCCCTTATTTTCAAAATGCCCTTCAAGTTTTATATCTTCTGTTGCTGCTATTATCACGCATGTTTATTCCGGCGTTGGGGATGTTAAGAGTTCTAGAACTAATGTTCCTGGCACAGGAAGCCGCCATCGAGGACCACCTCCAGATGAAGCTCTAATCTCAACAATTGTGGAAATGGGGTTTCCAAGGTCCCGGGCTGAGGAAGCATTGCGTCGTGTGGAGACTAATAGTGTGGAGATGGCAATGGAGTGGCTGTTTAATCATCCCGAGGAGGTTGTGCAGGAGGATGATGAGTTAGCTAGAGCACTGGCATTGTCATTGGGCAGCTCTGAAGCTTCTAAGGAGACTGATATATCAGAGAAAAGTAAAGACTCTTTTCCAGAGGACGAAAAACCAAAACTACCTCCATTAGAGGAAATGTTGGGCGTGTGCATGAATCTTCTTCAGAACACTGATGCAGTGGCATTCCCCCTTATGGATTTGCTTGTTACCATATGTAACCGCAACAAGGGTGAGGATCGGGCTCGGGTGGTTTTATATTTGATTGAGCAGCTGAAGCTTTGCAGCGTAGAGCAAACGAGTACATGCCCGTTATCAACAATTTCACACATACTGGCCTTGGTTCTTAATGAAGATACTGCTGGTAGAGAAGTAGCTGCAGAAAATGGGCTTGTAAATGTAGCATTAAATTTACTTGTTGGTTTCACGTCTGAGAAGACATCTGAAGAAAGTGGCTGCGTTGATGTTCCTAAGTGGGTCACAGTTTTGTTGTTGATCCTTGACCACATGCTACAATACAAGCCAAAGATAAATTTGGATGCCGCCCCAGTGCCTGGTGCTTCTGCCCCAACAAACAATGGAGGGAGCAGTGCTAACATATCATCTGATCAGAACATTTTTCAGGACAAAGATGGCAATCCTTTTATTTCAATCCTGGGCAAGACCGGTGGATATATGACAGATGAAGAACAAAAGAGAGCGATGTCTGTTGCTTGCAGTCTTCTTCACATGCAACTTCCTGCCACTGCGGTTCAAGCAGTGCTTCAGCTATGTGCACATCTAACAAAGACACATTCAATATCCATGCAGTTCCTTGAATCAGGGGGTTTGTCAGCATTGCTTGCTCTTCCTAGGAGCAGTCTCTTTCCTGGCTTTGATAGTGTTGCCAATGCTATTATTCGTCATCTTCTTGAAGATCCTCAAACCTTGCTTCAAGCCATGGAATCTGAAATTCGTCATACATTGACAGCTGCAAGCTCTAGACATAATGGCAGGGTCTCTCCTCGCATATTTTTAACGGCATTGGCACCTGTTTTGTCTCGTGATCCTGCTGTATTCATGCAAGCTGCAGCTAATGTTTGCCAAATTGAGGCCAATGGAGGTAGATATTTAATAGTTCTCGCAAAAGAAAAAGACAAGGATCGTGAGAAGGATAAATTGCAAGAAAAGGACAAGGACAAAGCCAAGACAGGAGCATCAGCTCATAGTGAGGAAAGGCCAGTGGCAGAAGGTTACACAAAGCAGCATGAGCAGGGTGGCAAGCCTGCGAAATTTCATAAGAAGGTGCCTCATAGTTTTTCTCAGGTGATAGACCAGTTGCTGGAAGTAATCTTGCACTATCCTCCTCCATTGAAAGAAGAGCATTTGGTAATCAAAGATGGAAGTCCAAGCTCGGCTACAGCAATGGAGGTTGACGAACTTGTGCCAAGGGATAAGGGGAAAGGTAAGGTTCATGAAAAGAAAGAGGTCTTCAATGTAGCTGATAGTGTGGCTGCTGCAACAGCTAAAGTGACATTCATTTTGAAGCTTATGACAGAATTTCTCATGATGTACTCCTCTGCTGTTAGTGTTGTGCTTCGTAGGGACTTTGAAAGTAGTCAGGGCAGGGTTCCAGGTTATGAAGTTGGCCATGGAGGTCTTTTATATCATGTCCTTCATAGACTCCTTCCACACACAGCTGAGAAAACAAGTGATAAGCATGAAGATGAGTGGAGAGAGAAGCTTGCTGACAAGGCTGCCTATTTTTTGATTGCTGTTTGTGTGAGGTCTGGCGAGGGGAGAAGAAGAGTGGTACAAGAAATTGCTAGAGCACTTGGAGCAGCAGCTGTTGTTTCTGATACAACTCCTAAAGGGGTTATTGCACCAGATAGGAAAGTCCGGGCATTTGTGGACCTTGTTAATTCTGTTCTTTCTTCTCATTCATCAGCAGGTAGCGCTCAGACTCCTGGTATCTCTAGCGACATGTCAAAAACAATGATAGAATCTGGCATGGTACTTGCTCTGACGCAGACACTGGAAGTTATTGATTTGGATCACCCAGATGCTCCAAAGCTTGTGAATGCCATACTCAAGGCTCTTGAAGCACTAACCAGGGCTGTCACAGTGGGGGAACATGGTCATGGTAGTGATGCAAGTAACCAAAAGAAAGTGGCGTCTGGTGAAAGGTCTGGCCATCAAAGATTGTCTGAACCAAATGAAGCGGCTGTTCCAGCACAAGGTGTTATTGATAATGCTCAATCACATGATGAGCTTATGGGTGATACAATACAGGATGTACAGGCTGGGGTTGTTACTACTGTTCAGATTGAAGGTGACAATAGCCGGGATCAGATGGAACATGATATGCACCCAGAACGTGAGATGCCAGATGTTAGTTTGGAAGTTGAAGCAGAAGAGGCATTCATGAGAGAAGCTGCTGAGGATGCAGTAGTTTTAGAGGGTGCTACAGCTGAGATGACATTCCGAATGGAACATGTTGGAGGTGGAGATGGTGATGATGACGACGATGAAGAGGACATGGACGGGGACGATGGTGAGGATGACGAAGAGGAGGAAGAAGAGGACGAGGACGAGGATGAGGATGACATTGAAGGGGATGGAGTACCTCATTTGTCACCCCCTGACACAGATGTGGAAGACCATGACAATGGGTTGAATGATGATTATGAAGAAGATATGGTTGATGAGGAGGAAGATGATGAGGACTGGCATGGGGACCGAGTGATTGAAGTTCGTTGGAGGGATGGTTTAACAGGATTAAGTCATGTGCAACTACTTGGAACAGGAGGTGGTAATTTGGCTGATTTTCCTGGAGATCCCTTTCAGGCCATGAACATGGATGATGTTTTTGGTTCATTCCGTCGTTCTGCCACTGAACGTCGCCCAAGGCTTTCCAGCTATCGGCCAGCATTTCCAGAACCACCTGGTGGAATCCGTGGAGCAGTTGGTGCAGGTGGCAGCGGTGGTGCTTTCCACCACCCTCTTTTGACTAGGACACCAGCAGGTGCAGGCAGTACTGGAGGAGCGACTAGTTCTTGGTGGGCCAGCACAGGTAATGCTGTTAGGGAGGCAGAAGCTATGCTGGGTAGTGGTCTAGATGTGACACACTTGTATATGTACGATGGACCTATGTTAAATGCGGGGGATGACCTTTTTGGAGAACGAGGAGTGGGAGGACCACCTCCTCCATTGATCGATTTTTCCATGGATCCTATTTACCTGATGAGACGAAATGGTAGGGCGGATGGACGTTTCAGTAGTTGGACTGATGATGGACAGCCTCAGCCTGGTGCTCATGCAGCTGCAGTTGCCCAAGCAATTGAAGAGCAGTTTGTTTCTCAACTGCGAGGACTGGTTCCTTCGGAACAAGCTGCTCTAGATACTCTTCCTTCTGTTGCTGCTGACAATCCAGAACAAAGGCAGATGGATGCAGAGGGATCTGTGGTAGGACACGAGCACAACCAGGCTCAATCAATGGAAGCTAATTTGGACTTGCTTGAACATGATGGCCAGAGATTACATGCTAGTGTACCTGCTGATGCTTCTTTGGTCGATTCAGGATTAGTAAATGCTGGACAGGCTGATATTCCTAGTGGCAGTTCTGATCTGGACGTGCAAATGCAAGAGGAGCGCAGTGAGCCAGCTGCCGATGCTGAAGCTTTCAGTCAAGACAGTGGTGGAAGTGGAGCAACTGTTGGTGAAAGTCTGCGTAGCTTAGAGGTTGAGATTGGAAGTGCAGATGGGCGGGATGAACAAGCTGGTTCAGAAAGGTTGATTGTTGGAGAAGTCCCACAGGCTAGCCTTAGGGTGCTGGATGGTAGCAGACTCCAGGATGGCGATGGTGATGAAGACATGGACAGTGTACCTGTGGCTGTGCGGCCTAATGAGCCAACAGCAAGTGCTCCTTTGGATGCATCCCTCTCCCAGGATGAGCCTGGTGGTGCAGCTCAGGAGCAGGGGATTGTTGAGGGGCGTTCAGAAACGGAAGCTGGGCATAGAGCCGGAGGGGCAAGTGGGAGTTCAATTGATCCAACATTCTTAGAAGCTCTCCCTGAGGACTTACGGGCAGAAGTCCTGGCCTCACAGCAAACCCAAAGTGCTCGGACAGCTACAGAGCCTCCGCCTCCTGCTGAGGACATTGACCCTGAGTTTTTGGCAGCGCTTCCTCTAGATATTCAGGCAGAAGTACTTGCGCAACAGCGAGCACAGAGGATGATTCAAGCCCACCATGTAGAGGGCCAGCCTGTTGATATGGATAGTGCTTCTATAATTGCTACATTTCCAGCTGAATTGCGTGAGGAGGTAAACATGTTGTCGGGAATCTCTACTTTATGACTGTCCTACTATAGTTTTTCTAAATCTGTCTTTGCCTTCTGTTTTCAGGTCCTTTTGACATCTTCCGAAGCTGTGCTTGCGGCTCTACCTCCAGCTCTTCTAGCTGAAGCTCAATTGCTACGGGAGCGTGCAATGAATCAATTTCAGACACGTGGTCTGTTTGGAGGAAGGGCCACGAGACGGAACACGACTGTGGCTTCTGGTGGTGGTCCAGCTGCTATTGACCGTGGTGTAGGTGGTGATGCTGGGTTTGCTGTTGTTAGGAGAGCTGGTTTGCCTCCTAGTGGCCCAAAATTCAAAGAAATAGAGGGGAAGCCGCTGGTTGATGCAGCAGCTGTGAAGGCAATTCTTAGACTTATTCGCTTGGCTCAGGTCAGATATCATGGACTTATTATTCTCGTGGATATTTTTTATGACAATTTGCTTATTTCTGTTTATGCTGCTTTTGTAATTAGCCACTTGGTAAAGGGTTGCTTCAAAGGCTCCTATTGAATCTCTGTGGACACAGTGCAACACGAGTGATGTTGGTCCGTCTGTTGCTAGACATGCTAAGGCCAGAAACAGAACGGGTTTCTTCAGATGAGTATGCAGCTTCTCAGAGACTATTTGGGTGCCAGTGGAATGTCGTGTATGCTCGTCCGCAGGTTTCTGATGGTGAGTGATGTCGCTTGAGACATTTTATTTGGATGATTGTTAATCGGATCCAACTCTGATAGATAGGTAACTGTATTTATGGGTGGATTGATTTTGTTCCTGTTACTGCAGGGGTGCCTCCACTGGTCTCGCGTCGTGTTCTTGAGATCTTGACATATTTAGCTCGCAATCAGTATCTTGTGGCTAACCTTCTTTTATATTTGGAGCCTGGTTCTGCAACTGAAACCCCTGAAGTGGCAGCAAAGGATAAGGGTAAGGAGAAAGTCTCTGAAGATGTTCCAATAGCCGGCATAGACTCTAAGAAGGGTGAAGTACCATTGATACTGCTGTTGAAGCTTCTGAACCGCCCACTGTATTCCCGAAGTAGTGCACATCTGGAGCAGGTCAAGTCAATGTTGATCTCTGCTGGTTTTACTTTCCACTTGTGTTTTCTCAGCAATTCCTGATAATTGTTTGATGTTGCAGGTCATGGGTCTCCTTGATGTCGTCATAGGAAATGCAGGACTAAAGTCAGATTTTCATATTAGATTCTTTCCTCCATCTGGCATTGCAAGGTCGTCTGGTATTGTTCCTGATAACAGGGATGAGATTGTTGCTATCACAGGATCTGGGAATGAGGTTGGTCCTACAGCAGAACCTATGGACTCTGGCGGTGCTGATTTAGAATCCGAACCAGCTGCTCCAGCTCCTTCACAGGCAGGCTCTGATGCACAGCCTTCAGATGCACAACCTTCAGAGCAAAATGCTGATGATGTAAGCAAGACAGCAGATGTAGCTGAATCTTCCAGTGTCACCCAAAATAAAGTAGATGCTGCAACTATTCTCCTGAGCCTTCCTGAAACTGAACTTCGCAATCTCTGCCATCTTCTTGCTCGTGAAGGGTAAGAGGAAGATTAGGATGGATAGAAACAGGTTCAATAAGATGTTATGGCTTACTTGGTCTTTTTGTTTTCTTTGCAGGTTGTCAGATATGGCGTATTCACGTGTTGCTGAAGTACTGAAGAAGCTAGCTGCTGTAGCTCCTCCGCATCGTCAACTTTTTGTTGTTGAGCTGGCAGATGCTGCACGCAGTCTTAGTGGCCCTGCGATTGAAGAGTTGCATTGTCTTGCGGACAAGGAAACTGTTGTGCTAAGTGCGAGCTCTCTTGCTGGTGCAGCCCTCTTGCGGGTCCTTCAAGCTTTGAGTGTTCTTACTAGTGTAACAGAGGCAGAGAAAGCTAGGGATGTGGAGAATACTATGGAGAAGGAACAAGAAGAAGGGATGGCAGTCATTAGAGCATTAAATTCTGCTTCAGAACCTCTGTGGTTGGAATTGAGCACATGTGTTGGCAAAATGGAATCCAGACTTCACTCGAATTCAGTTCTATCGAGTCCTTCAAGCAGTGCAGTAGTTGCTGCAGCTGCAGCAGGAGGTGTGGCTCCACCCCTTCCTCCCGGTACGCAGAAAGTCTTACCTTTTGTGGAGGCATTTTTTGTGTTATGCGAGAAATTGAGGTCAGGCCCTGCACCATCAGTTCAACCAGAGCCTGTAAGTGCTACTGCTTGTGAAACAAAAGAAGCGGCAAGTTCGTCTGAATTGGTTGGTGGCATCAGCCCAAAGCCTTCTATCCAACAGAAAAAGACTGAGGAAAGAGGAATGACATTTCTTAGATTTGCTGACAGGCATCGGAGGTTGTTGAATGCATTTGTACGGCAAAATCCTGGGTTACTTGAGAAGTCGTTGTCCTTAATGTTGAAGAGTCCACGTTTAATTGACTTTGACAATAAGCGGGCATACTTTAGGTCTCGTATCAGACAGCAACATGAGCAACAACACTTTGCTCCACTTCGTATTTGTGTCAGACGAGCATATGTCCTTGAAGATTCTTATAATCAGCTTAGAATGCGTAATGCAGATGAGCTTAAAGGTCGTTTAACAGTTCAGTTTCAAGGGGAAGAAGGCATTGATGCTGGTGGTTTGACAAGAGAGTGGTATCAGCTTTTGTCGAGGGTGATTTTTGATAAGGGAGCACTTCTATTCACCACTGTAGGCAACGAATCAACATTCCAACCCAATCCGAATTCGGTGTATCAGACAGAGCACCTTTCATATTTTAAGTTTGTTGGTCGTGTGGTAATAATATAATCCTTAACGTCGATCTAGTTTAGGCTCTGAATCTTGGATTGAGGTTAACCGTGGCTCTTGTTTTATCAGGTTGCCAAAGCACTTTTTGATGGGCAGTTACTGGATGTCTACTTTACAAGGTCCTTTTATAAGCACATTCTTGGTTCCAAAGTTACCTATCATGATATTGAAGCAGTTGATCCAGATTATTTTAAAAGTTTGAAATGGATGCTAGAGGTATGATTAACAAATGTAACATGTTTTTTAGTGCTAAGTGCTAAAAGTCCCATGCAATGCTGATTGGAAGAAATTATTTTCAGAATGATGTTAATGATTCTTTGGAGCTCACCTTCAGTATTGATGCGGATGAAGAAAAACACATTTTATATGAGAAGAGCGAGGTATTTTCCATGATCATATGGGCATTAAGCCACTCTTATTTGGTAATGCTTGCTCCCTATAGCTGATTTTGCCTGATCCTTTTCTTGCAGGTAACCGACTATGAGCTCATCCCAGGGGGCCGTAACATTCGCGTCACTGCAGAAAACAAGCATGAATATGTAGACCTGGTAGCAGAGCATCGTTTGACGACTGCTATTAGACCTCAAATTAATTCCTTTCTTGAAGGATTCAATGAATTGGTCTCTAGAGAGTTGATTGGAATTTTCAATGACAAGGAGTTGGAACTGCTTATTAGTGGCCTTCCAGAAATTGACAGTGAGTGTTATGCTTTATTTTATTAATATATATATGTTATGGAGCATAGTAAAATGTTTGTGTATATGATTGAAAAATGCTTGTCTTTTGCAGTTGAGGACCTCAAGGCCAATACTGAGTATACTGGCTACACAGCAGCATCGCCTGTGATCCAGTGGTTTTGGGATGTTGTTCAAGGTTTTAATAAAGAAGACATGGCTCGACTTCTTCAGTTTATAACTGGCACATCAAAGGTACCTTTAGTCTCTTGATTTTATTACCTAAGAATGTTTCTTTATACCCTTCTTTTCTATGAACTTAGGTGCCTTTGGAAGGATTCAGAGCTTTGCAGGGTATTTCTGGTCCTCAGAGGTTCCAGATACACAAGGCATATGGAGCTCCTGAGCGTTTACCCTCTGCACATACATGGTATTGTTGTGTTATTTAAAAAATGCCTGTGCCATTTATAAGCATATTTCTGAAGCCCGTCTTATTTTCAATGACAGTTTTAACCAGCTTGATTTGCCTGAATACTCTTCAAAAGAACAATTGCAAGAGCGTTTACTTTTAGCTATCCACGAAGCAAATGAAGGTTTTGGCTTTGGTTAAGAGGAAGATGGTTTGCCAGTTTTGAGTTTGCAATTTGTCTGCTGGTATAAGCGGTACAGAATCCATGTTGTAGAGATGAAAGAGCATGTGTATGGGTATGCTGTGGTACGCACACCTCTTTTAAGAGGTGGTGGGCGAAGATTTTGCCAGGCGAGCTCACAAGATATCTCGCGTTTGAGATGAATCTTTAAAACCCGAAAATTCATTCTTTCTACTGCTGTTGAACTTGTGTAAATACAGAATCAATTTTGGTTCTGTTATGAGGAAGTTGCCTATTTCTCTGGTGTTGTATATAATGGGCACTTATTGGATCAGAGGAAATGATCATTCAAAAATGTTGTAGAGCCACCGAGTTTGTGGTCTAGTTTAACAAATCATAGCTTGTGTACAATTGTGCTGAGGCGTTTACTATATAAGAAATCATCGGAGGATATTATTATCGGGTCCATGTGCTTTCTTTTCTTGGTTGTGTATGGTCAGCTCGATATAATGATTCTTCTGGTTATGTTCAGGATTAGCACACCAAAACTGTGATCAATAGTAAGTGGCGAGAGCTCTTACTGTTTTGGTTTAATAAATGTGAATTTCAGGGGGTTAAGGTGTTACAACAAGCTCTATGTCGTCCCAATTCTTGTTCCCTTAAGCTTAAGGCAGTGTCCTAACCATTATCCTATCAACTCACCTATTATGTTTCAATTCTCTAAGTTGTTTAAATTGCGGTGCTTTTGACTAATGTTGCTCGTTCGTCTTGAATGTGTTCAATAAATGCTGATCACTTGTCATCAGTGAGAAGAGAGTACCAATTGCAAACTTATAGTCCCATTGTTCCGTTTTTAACGCCCATGTAAACACGATTTATGCGTGTCATCTTTGACTCTTTATTACGTGCCCATCCACATCATCTTTGCCACATCATCTTTGAGCTCCAGTACGTGCCCATTCACATCATCTTTGAGCTGTATAAGGGAAACGCGGAGGCCCGCTTCACAGCCCAGAAAATCGCCCACATGGACTTGGTTCTTACGGAAAAATCCTTTGGGTTCAATTCAGCGATGACACGTGTCCTTTAAACAACAAAAAAGTCAAATACAAAACAAGAACCAGGTGAAAAAAGCGGAATGTCTTTCAAAATGTGGGGTAAAAATCTCAGAAGCGAGTAAGAATCGCGGATGCGGAAAGAAAATGCGACACGTGTCGCGATATGATTGGACCCTAGGGCTGAATTGAGCTCAAAGGTTTTTTCCGCCGCCACCCAAAGGACAAACTGTTTTAGTTATTTATGGCATTACTCTACAAGGTGCACTATCTTTCAAACTGGTTTGATTTCACTACTCATACCCTTTACACACAATTGTCCTACTAAGTATCCAATAGGAGTATGCCACTTGAGCGAAAAAAAAGAGCAAAAGAGGTATCATTTAGATCCACCCACATAAAGAACTATTTAGATCCACCCACATAAAGAACTGTTTTAGTTATTTATGACATTACTCTTCAAGATGCATTATCTTTTAAACTGGTTTTTTATTTCACTACATACTCTTTTCACACAATTGTCCTACTAAGTATCCAATATAAGGGTATGCCACTTAAGCGAAAAGAGAGCGAAAGAGGTATCATTTAGATTTGCATAGGTTCAGTTCCTACTTTTAAGGGATATGGAGTCTTATTTCATACCGGGGTATGGTATTCAAAATAATAGGTGATCTATTTTGTGATGATTTCCACACTAGTGTTTGTTAGTGTCTCATTTGTTTTGTAATAATGTCTTGGAGTAAAAAATGGTGTCGTATATCATATCGGACAGCCGTACTTACGACATCATGTGAAAAGGGCCTCAAGGTGCACCTTATGATTCGAACGGGTTCGGTATTCAGCTGGGCAGACATTGGTCACAAAGTGATAGAGATAAGAGCATATTTATAACGTATGTTTTGAGTACTTCTTTACAGCTTAATCCTTTGCAGGTTAATCCTTTGTAAACTCCTAATGTATCTGACAACAGAATTAAACACTCAAAGGTTTCAAGTCAATTCTATCTGCTAATGGCATTGCAATAACAATAACAACGCTGAGTGGAGGTTTTTTATAAAAGAGTTCATTATTCAAACTTTATCCTCGTAACATCCAATTGTAAAGGACATTGCAACATTGAAACTCAGTTAATAGTTGACTATTCTATCTGTGTTTAAGCAGGTCTGTTTCTCAAACCAATTCTCTCAATGCTATCATTCACCTAAAAGGCAGCTTTTATTAGCCGGACTTTAAGTCCATCCCACCAAAAATGCACTGATATTGTTACGATCACCTTTATATATTTATACATGAACATATATGTAAGTCTGTAGCTAATAGCCTGGAGGAAGTGTGTCTGCAGTCACACACAATATACAAACATAGCATCACTATATACAAACAAACTGATTTGTCAGAACTCAGAGCTGGAAAAAGTAAGGTGATGTAAAACGCTCGCTATAAAGCTGCCAATGACCATATCTAAGTGGAAGGATCGGCGTTGCCAAATTTCTTTGAGGTTGCTTAAAGTAATTGAGTTTCTTCTTTTCATTAACAAGAGCTAATGCTGCTTGACTCAACAATTCACAACCATATACATCTAGATGCTCCAATAGAGTACAACCTTCTATTATGGAGCACAAACCAGAGTCTGTTAAGGATGAATAGGCCAACTCCAAATGCTTGAGATTGGGCATCAAGCTGCCATAAGAATTTGCTTCTTCATCAACACCTCTATTGAATATTGACCCAACTTTCAAATATTGTTGTGGTGCAAAGCTGCGCATTATCTTCTCAGATTTTAAGCTAAGAACGTTTCTCTTAAGTGTAGTAATAAACTTACAATTCTCTCCAATCTTTTTCATCATGCTGACTGAGATCCAATGGCTACCACTGAAGTCCAAATACTCTAATTTTAGGCATTTGGAAGCAAGCTGTGAAGCAGACATATCTGTAAAACCAGGACTATCTCTGATAGCCAAACATTGCAAGTTTGGACAACTGCAAAGCACCAGGATACCTAATCAGCAAAGATTAGAAATAGAAATTAACAGAACCCTAGACTAACAGAATTGACAGAAGCCAATTTTTAACAGAACCCTAGACTAACAGAATTGACAGAAGCCAATTTTGAAGAGTATCTACTTCCTTTTTTACCTGTCTGCAAGGTAGTTGATACAATTATCAGTGCCATGGCGAATGTAAAGCTCTCTTAATCTGCCTTGGCTTAGATGAACCACGCGGAGGACAAGAGAATCTACCTTCTTCTCAAAATCATTGAGCCACCAGTTGAGTTTCTGGTGGTTATGGTTTCTATTCTCAAACCAGTCCTCCAAATCTGCTTTTTCCCAGCAAGCTGGCTCTCTGGAAATGCTCATCCAGGTCTTGCAAACCAAAGGGGCAGTCTTATACCGATCCTCTAAACTTAGTTTTCTAAATACCTCTATCAGAAGTTCGCGTGTGAGGCCAGCCCATCCCCCATGTCCATCTGCATCGCCGCCGCCTTCCATAGCCAAAACACAACTGCCCACTTAACCATACTGTTTTCGAGGAGAAATGGTCCTCCTAGAAAGTCCTCGACCAAACATAGTTAGCTGGTTAGGGTCCCATACCCTTGAAGAGGTGCATGCCAAGGAATATTCCGATCAGACGGTTGTCCGAGTTAGCTGTCTGACGCACGATCGCTGTAAATCGGACAATCGTGTTAAACCGGGCAAAATCTCAACAATCACGCTGAATCCCACAAAGACAAAAGTCAGTTTTTTTCTAATCCATACCTTATATATCTATAATCCATACCTTATCTCTTATCTATAATCTATACCTTATCTCTAATCCATTAAATTTTTTAATTTTTCAACCATTGACTTACAAGCCATCGCATTCAAAACATTACACCATGAGTACATGTAC
>JAANSK020249163.1:0-13442 GCA_011763485.2 Isoetes engelmannii
AAATCGGGATGCTACAGAGGGAGGGTGGGAGGGAGGGAGGGAGGGCAGGAGGGACTTTTTATTTTTCCATCGAAGAGACCATCAGGTCTATTAGATGTTGCACGAAAATTACATATTGAAATTGTCATATATAGTGCACCCCTATATAAGGAGCAACACTAGTTCTCCTCTCTTAGACCTTGGTCAAATTCCTCAAGTAGGTATTTGCAACTTCTTATCGAGTTCTCTTTCCAAAGCTTCATTATATATTTACCTGTTTGTTTCCCTCACGGCTCGTCTCTTAGGTGTTGGAAAGCCGGGCAACACAATGAAGTGTGTCTCATCCTCTATGTCTTCTGAGGACCCATATGCTTTACATGTTCAATTTCCTCGAGGAATGTTCTCCCATCTGCCAACCTCGACCCCCAAATGATGCGAGCTTAGTCTGATCCTGCAAGTATTGTGCCTCTTCACTATTGAGATTTCTCTAATAAATATGCCATTGGATTTTAAACTTACATCAGATTTGAAAAAGAAGGAAGAAGACTTTAAGTAATGTCTCTGGTTGGCGCTGGGGGTGTAGAAGCAAAGGGAAAGCAAAACGGGTGTAAAGGCAAAGCAAAGGAGGTATCATGGAGAAGAACCTCAAAAACAAATTTAGTTTCGAAGTTTGGCTTAAGCACTTCACTGTAGAAGAAGCCAGAAAGCAAAACCCATGGTCAATAAAGTCTGGCAGTGAAGACGATAATGTTCCCCGAGTCATGCGTAACCTAATGCATCACAACCATCCATTAAAGAAAAAAGGTTTCATGACATAGTGTCGGAGCAAGATCAAATTTTCTCCTTAGCCAAGTAATGTGCAAGGGAAGCATCAATCCTAGGCGTCCAAGAAACTTTTCCATCAACCTTGGCCGTCTATATTCGTAATATATCCAGTAGGCCACCCAATTAACTTGAATATCAAATAAATCATTATGCCCTTAATACAATTAGATCCTCTACTTCAGATATGGCCATTTTGCGAGAAGCCTTAAAAACGAGGCATGGATGTATGTATACCTTCCATGCCAAATAGATGGAGAGCATACATAATTGCAAAAGATTTGCAGCTCCAACGCTTCAAAGATAGAGATGTCTAAACCTCCAGAACTGTCGTAGCATCTTTTGACAGGCATGGAAATACAGTTTTTTTTACAACCAAGGAAGATGGCGGATCTTAATTGTGCCCCTTTCAAGAGGAGCTTAGGACAGGAGCCCTTGTTCGTTTCTGCATATCCCAGGCATTGTCTAGGCAAGGCCTCAATTTTAACTTGAATTTGCTGATTCCCTGTTACTAAAGCTTCGGTACTAAAAGCCTTTACAGGTTTTACTGCTACGTATTTCCAAGATGCCAGTAGATGCTCAATGTTGGATCAAGCCCTTCAGTTTGCAGAACTTAATCAGCAACGAGGTAAGGGTTTTTCTATATCCAGAGGTCTTGCTCATTGCTTGGTCCAGGATTGCTTAAGGTTTGGAGATTTGGCAATTGGTAGGCAAGTGCAGTCATTATTGGCTACTTCTAACTTAGACTCTGTTGCCATCTTGGTTGAGCCTCTAATTCGTCTATTTGCCTCTCATGGAGATTTAATCGATGCAAATCGAGCATTCAGTAAGGTTGTAAAACCAAGTCAGTATACCTGGAATATGGTTATTGATGGACATGCGAAATTTGGTGAGATGGATATTACTCTTCAATTTTACAATACAATGTTCCTTGAAGGCACAAAACCAGATGTATTCACATTCCCTAGCATATTGAAGGCATGTGGGAACATGGGTTCTGTAGAGCAGGCCAGGTGCGTTCATGAACAGGTGCTCCACAATGGCTTTCAATCTGACATAGTAGTATCGAATGCCATGGTTCACATGTATGCCAAATGTGGGGACCTGGAGGTGGCCTCTGGCATTTTTGATCGGACACCTACGCCGAACATGAGGACATGGGGAGCAATCATTGCAGGTTATGTTCAGCATGGCAAAGTTTGCGTTGCCCTCAATTGTTTTGAGAGAATGAAGCAGGATGGCATGAAGCCTAGCAATGCTACATTCTCCAGTGTCTTGAAAGCATGTGGCATGCTGAGTTCCTTAGAACAGGGTAGGGGCATTCATGAGCAGAGTATTCAGAATGGAATCCTACCTGACCAGATTGTGGGGAATGTTCTTGTTGATATGTATGCTAAATGTGGATGCTTGGAGGAAGCGCATAGAGCTTTTCAAAATTTGTTGAATCGAGATGTTGTCTCATGGAATGCAATGATTGCAGGATATGGACAGAATGGCCAAGCATGTTTTGCTTTCGAATGCTTCGAGGCAATGCAGCAAGGTGGGACACATCCTGGCAAAGTGACATTTTTGAGCATTTTAAGACTATGCAGCAGCACAAGATGCATACAGCGGGGCAGGTGGATCCATGAAAAGGTTTTTGACAGTGGGCTTCATCTAAATGTTGTTATTCGGAGTAGTCTTGTTGACATGTATGGTAAATGTGGTAACTTGGAGGATGCACAGAGAGTTTTTGATGAGTCTCCTAATTGGGATGTAGTGCTATGGAGTACATTGATTGAAGGATATGTACAGCACCAGGCAAGCTCACTTGCCCTGGAATCCTTTGCTCGCATGCAGGCATTTGGTATAAAGCCAGATGAAGTCGCATTTTCAAGCATCCTAAACTTGTGTGGCAATATCTATGCTCTGGAGCGAGGCAGGTGCATTCATGTGGACATTTTGG
This sequence comes from Isoetes engelmannii, assembly GCA_011763485.2. Classification (NCBI taxonomy): domain Eukaryota; kingdom Viridiplantae; phylum Streptophyta; class Lycopodiopsida; order Isoetales; family Isoetaceae; genus Isoetes; species Isoetes engelmannii. Next base: position 2,747 of record JAANSK020249163.1, read on the forward strand.
GAAGCAGCTTTCAGGCTGGAGTCATGGTAGGTACTGCCCTTGTTGACATGTATGCAAAATGTGGGAAAATGCAGGAAGCAAGCATAGCCTTTGGACAATTGTTAAACCAAACTTTGTTATCCTGGAATGCGGTCCTCTCAGGATATGTCCAGCTTGGTGAAGGCTTTCTTGCCTTCAAATGGTTTGAGACCATGTTATTCAATGGTACAAGGCCAGACAAAGTCACATTCTCGACTATGTTAAAAGGATGTGGGGCTTTAGAACATGGTAGGTGCATCCATGTGCAAATAATTGAGGCAAGGTTGCAATATGATGTCGTAGTTGCCAGTGCCCTTATTGATATGTATGCAAAATGTGAAAACTTGGACGAGGCCAACAGTGTTTTTGACAGACTGCCACAAAAAGATGTGGTTGTGTGGAATGTTCTCATTGCAGCATATGCACAGCATGGCAAAGGCCATCTGGCGCTAAAATGCTTTGAAAATATGCAGAACCACGGCGTGTTGTTAGATCAGTTTACATATTCCAGCATCCTGAAGGCTTGTGGCAGTGTAGGTGCATTGGAGCAGGGTGCACAAGTTCACGAACAAATTGTTGAGGCTGGATATCAATCACATGTCGTTGTACAAAATGCACTTGTTGATATGTATGTGAAGTGTGGAAGCTTGAACGAAGCATGTAAGACTTTTGACAGAGTAAAAAATCGAGATGCAGTGACATGGAATACAATGATTGCGGGGTATGCTGAGCATGGCTTTGCAGGCATGGCTGCACAGTGTTTCCAGGAAATGCAAGCTAATGCCATTAGGCCAAATGAGATGACATTTAGTGCTATTCTTACTGCATTCACTTATACAGGCCTGGTTGAAGAGGGCGTTCAATATCTCAAAGATATGGAAGTTTGTCATGGCCTAAAGCCAAACATAGTTCACATTAATTGCATGGTTGACCTCCTTGGACATGCAGGTTGCTTTTATGATGTAGAAGATCTACGTAAAATTACATCTGACCTTGATGTTCGTTTGTGGACAACTCTTCTTAGTGCTTGTAAAATGCATGGCAATGTGGAACTGGGGAAGAAATGTTTTGATGAAATTCTCAGGCTAGAACCCAATTGTGATGCAGCATATGTCTTGATGGCAGGTATCTATTTAAATAGCTTTACCAGCGTACAATTATATGTAAGAAGTCAATCTGAGCTATGGTTAAAACCAAAATGCGCCCCTCAAATTATCTGTGGAGTAATTTGATGATAACTTTGTGCTTTGGCACCAACCACCTGTGTGCCAATTAACCTCAAGTAACCTCCTAGCCTCGAAAATGTCAGACAACAATAGACAAAAATCTACCTTAAAAATAGTCATTTTTTTGCAAACTTTGTTTTTGAACTTTCAAATATCATTGATAAGATGCAATTCAGCACTATCAATGAATTAAAACAACATTACGATGGTTTTAGAATGACAAATTTGTAGGCATGGCCAAGTTGATATCCAAGCTACATCCATAATGACAAACTAGCTATCTAGATTTGCCAAGTAGTCATCCAACCATAGTCATCCAACCAAGTTGATATCGAATCTACATCCATATGAGACAAGCTAGCTATTCTCAATTTTAACAAGTAGTCTTGCTAGTGTTTCTAGGAATTTTGCACACATTGCACAATAGCATGGAACGCGTGCCTTGGTATTGGTGCACATTATTAGGCCACGAGTTACAATGACAATGAAAGTAAAGTAAGAGACTTGTAACATATTCAACCATATGAGGACCCAGTCGACCCTTCAAGATCAACCTAGCTCACCCATGCCCATGGTTCTGTTACGATTTTGAGTTTTAAGATGTGTAGTAGTCGCTTAGGGGAGGCCTTCTTGGATGCAGCCCATAGAGGCTAGAAAGGGGAAAATAGCCAAGCCACCTTTAGTGAAAGGTCTTGGGGAAAGGTGAAAGGTCACTCTTACCGTCTTGTAAGAGTGACAGTTACATGGATCAAGGAAGGATCCATGTAACTGTCACTTGCTGTCACTCTTACATGGATATCTAAGGACATGTAATTGTCCTTAGATCACATGGTCATCTTATGTATGCTAGCTCTCAGCTCGGTGGGAAGTTCACATTTGTGTGAACCCATAGGTTGGGTGGCGAGTTAATCACTGTTTCCTCTGTTCTCTTGGCTATGGCCATATTCCTCTTGTGCTCCTGTGTGGACTGCCTAATAAATATTGCTATTCGTAACAGTGGTGCTTTCTCTGAGAGGTTATTGTTTAGTTTACGACGACAAGATGATGTATTGAGATGACGGTAGCTACGTCAATGGTCATACTGTAACGAGTTTGAGATTTATGTGAACGAGTTTGGGATCTATAGATGAGGTCACTGTGTGGTGTGTTGTGTGGTCTGTGTGGTGGAGCTGTGTGATCTGTGTAGTGGAGCTGCATGTTCGTGGTTGTGTGCAATGATTATGAGGCTCTATGCAATGATCATGATGGTTAATGGGGTCGTGCTGTATTCAATGATTATGAGGCTCTGTGCAATGATCATAAGACCTGTGTGGCCAAAATCATGCTAATGTAGCAGACTTGTGTAGACGATGCTTGTGTAGCAGACTTGTGTAACAGATGTTTGTGTAGCAGACTTGAGTAGTAGATGCTTGTGTAGCAGGTGCTTGTGTAGCAGACTTGTTGTAGTCAGGGACTTGTGTAGTCAACAAGGTAGCCCTTAAAGACAAAACTTCGCCAAAAGGCCATTTTTTTAGGATATTAAAAAATTGCAAACTATAGTTTAGTAGGGCCCCTTATAGATGAAAAAAAAAAGATTAGTCATGTTTTCTATAAACAAATCACACACCATTTGAAACTTCGCCACGTCCATAAGTGACACAACCGTGGATTCGCATTATATTCTATCCTCCTTCTAGAAGCTTCTCAAGAAATCACCTAATTTTCTATGTTTCATAACCTAATCTACTCACCCCATTCAGGCCCGTACATATGATAATTTGAAGAGCTATTTTTGTGGCTATTGTAATGCAACTTTTGAGGAAGAATTGGAGAGGATATGTCCTTGACCACTTTGGCTTGCATTTGCTTATAGACCTTTCTTTTGATAGATTGGTTTTATATAGGCTTGACTAGCTATGGGTGAACAAATTGTCTTTGAAAAAAAAAACACTTAAATCTTGGCTAAATAACATTGGCCATGATTCACCTGGGTTTCTATAAAAACTATTCATACTCTAGAAAGCATTCGCTAGCATAACTAACCCTGTAAATCTATAATTTGTCTGGCCTTCTAGTTATGCTTACACAAATTTGGACTTAAGGGCAACCCTGGTAGTCAAGAGACTTGTGTAGCCAGGGACCTGTGTGGTCAAGGACTTGTGTGGTTGAGGGACTTGTATGGTCGTTACAACTGATGTCTGTTGTCTTTTACCCGGATGGGCCGTTACAATTCTGAGTTTGCGTCTTGAAACTTGTAGTAGTCGCTTAGGGGAGGCCTTCTTGGGCGCAGCCCATAGAGGCTAGAAAGGAAGTATTTTTTGCTACTATAAGTACGCAGATGGCATACCCCCCCCCCCCCCCCCCCCCCCCCCATACATATGAGTGCATCCCCCGGGTGTGCACAATACACTATCAAGATGTTTTTGGGTTACCGAAAGGACAACCCCTAGGGTTGGAGGGATGAGAAGGTACAAATTTGACTAGGAAGCTTAAAAGAAGGATGAGATTTGATATGGACGGACTTTCCATGTTAGAGGTTATAAACAAGTGAGTACAGGCAGTTCAATGGGATGCATGCATGCAAAAAGTCAGACTCCCCGTTGATTGATAATTAGACAGTACACACTTTGTTCCTTTGTTTTTGTTTCAATGGGTATAGCGTTCTGGTGGAGACTAGCATTTAAACCATAATGGCTAGGTATTTTGCGATTCTGCTTTTATAATAGTAGATGATGAGTGGCAAGGAACCCAATGCATGTCCCTTCATATATTCAAGGTTGGTATGATTCATCGAATCCTTCATTTGATGAGGATACCGTTGCAAAGATTGTCTCTGACTTTTTGTCCATGTAATGAGCTATGGTGAAACTATATGCTTTGTTCCTTCGTTTATGTTCCCAACTTGGTTGTTGGGGGATTTAAAATTGACGATGTTGCAGCTCTCCAGATTGAGGGTGAGGTCCACCTCAGTGCTTGAATTTGGTAGAGCCTATGCAGCTATGTAATTGAAATGGGCCATCAACCTTTTAGTCATATGAAAAACTTTCATATTCCATTTGTCCTGCTTCTTTGGGCTGAACTTGCTTAGAAGTTTCTCTGCATAAAGACAGCTGATGTGTGTTCATAGATAATGATACAATATAGCAAACAGTATCTACGTTACCCTCTGCATGTGATGTTAAGTTCCCATCCAAGGCATCCAAATCTAGTTGATTGGTGTCAAGAGTGTCTTGCCAAAAGTATGCATGCAAATTGAGTTGTTGGTACTCATTTTACCCTTGTCCTTTCAGTGCTACCTCCATGAGGAAAACCCTCTGTGCGATAGCACCTTGTTTTTAATGAATAATTCTAGTTTGTTAATTTCTTAGTTCGTTCGATTTAGAAGTTTGGTGAAGGGTGCATAGCACGCTCCTACTATTGACGATCCGTAGAAGATCATAAATACCACTCATTTATTTAGTCCAATTCATGCTCTGGATGAAGGGCTAGATAAGGGTAGGTCCATTAATGATGATAAAATAGGCTAACCAAGAGCATTATTGCCCAAATCTGGAATGGATATAAAATACAGACACCATATGATATGATAATGGCCGAAATGTGCTTTCAGAGATTGAATTGAATCGAAGTTTATCATTCATGAAGACTAAGCAGCCTATGAGACCTAAACAAAGAATACATCAAAACTATTACTGTCTAGAATTAAAAAACCTTGCCTTTGAAGGGTTTTCGGGGGAAAACCCCTAGCAATATGAGCTCGATGATAAACTATACATTTGTACATAACAACTGATCTTGTTGGAGATATGATGCAAGTACCCCTACTGAAGCCGTCTACAACAGCACATGTAGCAATTAGTTAGGTGGAACCAACCCGGATATCGTGCACTGATAGGCTTAAATATTGGGGAGTTCTAAAGAGTGCGGCACTCTATCTTCAACCAGTTGGCAACATTGGTAAACTGTCTTTTCTCACCCTTCTAGGGCCCATCTGCATGTCTCAGTTCTGAGGCGGTGTGCACTTGTACGAATTGACGCAATCACTCTGCACTTCTTCATGGGCAAATCTGTTAACAGGTACCATTGTGAACCTCTGGCAAGCGTGGAATTAATATGATTATTGTAGTGTGTTGTCTTTACCAGCCTCGGGCAATTGTGATCCTCATTGTTTTGTACTTGTATGCAACCATGTTCTTGCACATTCCATCTGGAGAACCAAATGGTTCGTTCTTCTTCCAGCAGAGACGTTGTGGACCCATGGCCATTGTGTAGGCGAGGTTTGGAAGGCGAGAATCATTTATACTTACCATCTTTTGACAATAAATTACATGACATTCTAGAGCACCTCTTTGAAAAGGTAAGAATTTTGTATCTTGCAGAAAAATTTGATATGGGACCGTGCACTTGACTCAAAGTGCCTGAGTCAGAAAGGCTTTTTGGGCCTAGTCCAAGTCGTCCTGGATGGCAAGTATATCACTGGCAACCATACTTTCACTCCATATAGAAGTCGGAGTTCATATATACGACAATGGGGTTTGAACATGTAACCAAAATACACAATCTTAAATATCACTAGGTCTATATCAATTTTCGCCACGCACCCATTGAGCATAACTTGTGTGGTACATGTATAGTTTGATAGGCCGATATATCTAGCGTTTTAGAAAATTGAGGATCTTTAGGAAATTGAGGATCCATAGCACTATCGTTGTAGCCCACAGCAAAGTTATCTTGTTCGAAACCCATGGTTCCATCTATATTATTTTTTCCTTTTCTTTTTTCTTTTTTCTTTACACCAACAGAAGGTTCTACTCTGTCGAGGCAGTTGGACCTGCTAGTAGCAACTAACTTCAACAAAAAGGAAAAAAAGAACTAATTTAATTTCCAAAGATTACATACCGTAGACAAGCCCTCCCGATAGCCAATTCAAAATATTTCCAAAATATTCACACCCAACATATTGCATCCACATTTTTGTTGAACTTAAATTCACATTATTGTTGAACTTGATCTTGGAATACGTAAAAGTCAGGTTTATCCTAGTGTCGACACGTGTCCACATTTCCTTTTCGGAATTTCAATATTTACTTGCAGTTCAGTTTTTTTACTTGCAATTCTACATCTACTTGCAATTGCAACTGAAAGTGTACACAAAATTTCAATAGAATTAACATAAGTTTCAACAGATTAACATTGAATTTAACAGAAGTTAGATTTTAAGCTTTTTCTTAGCGCTGGTGGTGCTGCTTGCTCAATCCGTTCGGTTCTTGTGATTTTTTGCAAGATTTGAGGTATTTTTCGATTCTTCTTCGACTTCTTTGTAGTTTTCTTCTTACTAATCAAAAATTTTGCTGTTTCTAGGTTGAAAATGGCGAATCCGCCATCATTTTGTTTGCTGCCATCGTAGAATGAGGTTCTTGCTGACATTACGATTGAAGAAGTGGCGAACAGAACTTGTCCTTCTCTTAGGAGGCAAGCTAGGCAGAAAATAAGGAATGTTGAAAAGCTTGCATGCAAGCGGGTTTATGGTGTTGTAAATGCGAGTGGCGATTTTGGTGCTGCTTGCGCGAGTAGAAATGTTGCATGTAATAGTAGTGTACTAGATATTGAAAATCCTCTTGGCAGCGAGCTAGAAAGACGAGATTTAAGGGTTTTTGAGGATTGCTTGGTATTAGAATCTGGTGAACAATATATTGACGAGTATCTGAAGAATGCTAGTGATAATGGAATGCTAGTTAGCAATGCTATGCCTTTTATGTTACTGCTCCTGGTCCTAATGGTAGCAGAGTGCCATTTCTCGAGTTAGATGAAGATTTGCAGAAATAAGTAGATGTTGGTGGGATTTCTAGGTCTGCAGCCAAAATCCAATAGGCCAGATCAAGATTTGATACTTGGAGGGAGCTTAAAGGATATTCTGTGGAGAAAGCTATAGAAGAGTTTGCTGCTATGCTTGAGGTTTGTAAGAAAAAGGACGGGAAATTGTATCCTCCAAAATCATAAGTAACTTTACTATGTTATTCTATGTTTCTTATTCTATTTTTTTGCTACTAACGGACTCTGTTTGATGTTTTTGCAGGCTGCATGATATGTTCACGAAATTCGGAGCCATTATAAAAAAGAAATCAAGAGGTAAGAATTGTTGCAAGTGGTCTAGCAGAGTGTCCTTTTAACATCAAAGATCATCCTATATTTGAGAGAGCAAGGCTGGCGTGTGTTGCTTCCATGCGATGCTCTAGAAGCACACCAGGTGTATGCAAGAAAAGATAGAAGGCAGAAGAAATTTCGTTTGCAAATGAGCAATTACTTTTTGCTGATTTAGATCATGCTATACACCATCCTAAAGGCCTTCAAAAAAGGTTTTCTATATTACTGTGTGGCGAGGTTTTCCATTCATAGACAATCTGAAGTTAGTAACTTGGTTATTACAGATTTTTCTGTTATTATTGAAAATGGCTCTTGAGTGTTTGGTATATAATGAAAAACTCAGCAAAAACTATGATGCTGACATGAATAATTACCAGAAAGAACAATTCTGATCATTTGATCATGATTCTATAAGCTTTTGGTGATAAATACAATTGACTTGAGTGTGAATTCCAATTGAAATTTAGTGTAAGCTTCAGTTCAAATTCAGTGTATATTTTCAGTATTCAATGTTAATTCTGTTGAAACTTAAAAAAAGATGCAAAATATGGACGAACGAGCAAGCAACACCACCAGCAAGCAAGAACTAGTGAAATATTGCAAAACTGGCAAAATCTATCGCCAAAAACTGGAAATTTTGCACAATGACTGAAGACCCGCAAGCACAGACGCTAGCCCCACCAACGCCGACGCCCTGAGCAAGAGCGCCACCGCCAATGCCACTGGCGCCTTCCAACTCTCATACCTCCGCCATAGCCAAATGCCTGACGCGCCAACATCACTCAAGCACACATCACCAAGCCATGTCAGCAGAATGACGCGTACTTCACTTTCACGTAACAAGAATTGCACTTTCACGCAAATTCTGAGTCGTCAAACACACCTCCGTGCCGCATGTTGGTGACGTTTGCCTCCCCGAAATTTGCACAAAAGTGCAATGCATACAAAAACAAGGGCTTGTTCCCAAAAACACACCCCAATTTTGTTTATTTAGCACGGGAGAGAGAAATTGATGCCTAATATCAAGAGAATGGAAAAGGAACTTTGATAGCAGTGTTGGAAAGGAAAAAGTCAGGATATTGATGAGTCCTCATTGAGATGTTTTGCCAAGTGGCTTTACATTTGTGGGTAATGCCTGCATATTCTAAATTAGGGATCAACTGGACAAAACGTATGTTCAATTTAAATTGTTGAATAGCTACAAAATACTTTCAATCTTGATTATGACCCCTCCCAGTCTATAATCAAACCAATAACAATTGTCACTACAATGAAAGAGAGCAAGAAACAGCTATCCAATCCCTCCTCAACGTGCATGATATACACTCAAAATTTATTTACTGGAGGAGTATCTTCAACGTAGATTTATCATTTCTGCTTTATAATTACATTTTATGCGATACATCGGCAATTCTGTCGATAGGTAAGCAACAAGGGCATTGCTCGAATAGACCAATAGTCATATGCACAAAAGGATCCCTTGATGTTCTACGCCGACAGTTTTGACAGCCCAACTTCCAAGATCCCATAGTAGTATACTAAGTATACTAATATCAACACATAGAAACACCTAGAATTTAGCTCCCAATTATGCTGACCTTAACCACCCTCAATTTGAGGCACTGATAATCAGCAGTGCAGCATTAAATCAGTGTCATATCAGAAACCGCAGAAAGCATTTGATCAGTGAACTCTTAAGGATTCCATTGTTGTTCTACATTCATAGATCTGTCATCAGACCAAATATTTTCGAAGGACCCTTCAATCTGCTTAGGTGGTCCCTCTCCTCCTTGAGTAAGTGTCCCGTTTCCTGCAATAGAACGTGTTCGAAATCTTCGGAAGCCCAAAATTCTCAATACAAACCTAGCCAACTCCCCATACAACACGCCTGAGCGATCACAAAGCTGTAACAAGGAAAATTAGAGCAAAAAAAAAAACAAACAAAAAAAAACCAATCAGTCACACACAGCCAAAGTTCAAAAATCTGTGACAGCAATAGCAAATCAATATAATGCACTTCATAAATGCATGAATATAGAAGGCATTGGAAAACCTGTAGCAGAGCGGTGATGAAGAAGTGGAATGCTTGCGTGTTCTCATCTATCAAAATCGCAATTCGACCAAAAAAATTCATAACTCCATGCATCTGCCAGCATACAAACAAATATTCACGATGATTGGACAAAAAATGAGCTTAAATACATTAATGCAGCTACACACTTCAAATAAAAGAATCCTTTGGCAGAATGAACAAATGCGTATCAAAATAAATTAGGTCTTTAATGGTACTTTGACATCCTATAATGCATAAGGCTTTCTGTGCTTCCATTCTTTCCTTGATCAAAACACTTCTTTCACTTCCCCCTTTTTACATGCAACAGCATGAATACGACCTCAGTGTACTTCAACAACAAACATCCCACGTAGCATTACATTTTATATCTTCTAGGTTCCCTCCTTACAGGTATGACAAAGATTTCACCACCTCACCTAATCATCTATGCTCGCATAAGCATTGCCTCTTTACCCCTAGATATTTTAAGGGGCTACCCAAGACCTAACAATGTTGTCCATTCACTGACATAATTCATTGCTTTATCTCTCCTGCATGCCGTGAATTGCTTTTCCTCCAGAAAAAACCTGCAACGCTCATTTCCTCATTCATAAAGGGTTCTACATATCATTTTCCACCAACCCTCATGGTCCTCATCTTGAGCCAATTAGTGGCACAAATAATTCCATACCTCAATTTCTCCATCGCTAAACTTCAAATATCCAGTATGCTATTTCTATATTTCAAGCTCTGCATGACATCATGACCACACTTTTTTCTTCAAATCAATATTGACAGGACATAAAACTGCTACAACCCCTAAAGCCAAACCCCATAACTACACTACCAGCTCTCCCAGAGAAGCAAAAACAAGCATTATTCACAAATTGGTATTGAGGCACAAACTAGAGACAGCTACCTGTTCCCCATCTCAAGCTTCGTGCATAACGACAGCCCACTGCTATCCATGTTACCTTATTGCCAGATTTCTAAGAAACACTAATATTCATCAAATAAAAGCTGCATTTTCCTGTTCTAGAAATGTCCAATTAAAGAGATCTCTACCTCCTACCTCACTATTCTTCTAATCTTGAGAATGTATTAATGCAGATATACCACAATTACATGGCTGAATTAATCTATCCCTACGTGGCTGTGCTTTACAGGTGTAGGAGCAGACAAGAACTTGTACATGATTCTTAGATAAGATTATCTGGAGTACGGAAGAACCTGTAAGAATGTTGCTGAACAAGAAAAACCATCTAGTCCAAAAGTT
>JAANSK020249174.1:0-13441 GCA_011763485.2 Isoetes engelmannii
CTGTGGGTGAGCCCAAGCCAGTTCCCCCATTCAAGAGAGTCAAGGACTCTGGGGACCTGGTGAAAGGCATCCGAGCATAATTGATGGAAGGGTAGATGATTGTAGAAGGTTTTTGTGTGGTGAAATAACTAACAGTAACAATTTTTTGTAGTATGACGTCCAATATTTTAAATGGATTATAATGATTGTGAAAGAAATACTTTAAGAATATGCAAAAACAGAATGTTTGTGATTGTATCATTGATAATAGGTATATGACATGTAGTTCTTTGTGACAACTAACATAAATAGAAAAGGTAGTAGGTAAACCTAGTAAATTAAATTTTGTGATATGTTAACTGAGTTTACTAAGCTTTAATGACGCAATTTCAATACCGAGTGGTCGCATGATCCATATTCAAATTGAGATCGATAGCAAACAATCTAAGATTGGTAGAGTGCCAATATTAATTTGCCCATGCATTTATGTTTGAGACGTAGAAATTTAGCCATAAAGAATTTTGGCACAGGGCATTTGGCACATGTGGCATGAGGCACGCATGGCTATATCATGTCAGGCACGGGCTATAACATGTCATTTCCAGGGCTATAATCTTGTGCAAAGCTACCCTTTTGTAATTTATGATTTTTAGTATTGGGATAGGAAACTATAATGACCAAACCTTAATAGTAAGAATCTTAGAGCACTGACAAAAAAAAGGCAGATTGCTCAAAAGATTATGTTTAACAGAGGGCAAAAAAAACCTTTAACAAAATCCTGAGAAGTTTGTTAGCGCTTTATCAATTAGAGGTACATGGTATGCTCACCATGGAAATTCGCATTACCGTTGAAAAATCGTTTACCATTGAAGTGAATTGCTCACCTTGAATAATAATGGCCATGCATTTATGTTTGAAATATATAAAAATTTAGCCACAAAGAACTTCGGCATAACCTTACTTTTGATCCCTGGTGGAGTTGATGTGTCGTATGTAAAGGTGCATTTGTTGTGAGTTTAGCCCTAAGCTAACATAGAGTTCGGTTTCTCGCAAGTGCAGCAACTATTAAAGGATAAGTCTGTATGATTATCTTCTTATTTATTACATATACATATCTGAAAAAGAAAGACAGTACACAAAGCAAGAAGCAGATGCATAAACTATATAGGTAGTGTTAACTTTATTGAAGATAACAATTTTCAGAGTCTTTAAGCTATGGTCTGAGATAACTGATTTCAATTTCTTGTCCAAGTTAACCCTAGTGCACATGGTGTGTGTTAACCATTTAATTTTTTTATTTTTTTGTCTGAGTTAGGCCGAGCACACATGGCCCGAGTCAACATGTTTTGTATTGGTGTCCGAGTTAATCCAGCCTAACATGGTCCAAGTTAACAAGGCACATGGTTAAAGTTTATTTATTTGGGTAGGATTGTCCGAGTTACCTAAGTACTTGTGGTCCAAGTCACGCCATTTTGGCATCGGTGTCTAAGTTAACCCCAGGGCAAATGGTCCGAGTTAACCATAGTGGTGTCCATGTTAACCATGGTGCTTACTACTTTGACCAGGTATTTGCATCTGTATCATTGCTCATTTGTATCCAATTTGTTGCTTTTTCAAGGGCCTGGTGCCAAAGCAAACACCATTTTCAATTTACTAGATCAAAGCGTATGTACTTGTCATGCATATAGAATAGAGTTTTTATAAGGAAAACACTTTTGGGGCATACCATATCATACATTAAGAAGGCCATCTTCCAAGTATTTCTCTACACCGGATGCCAAGGCTTGTACAAAAGAGAAATGTGGCAAAATGCATAAAACTACTTGTATCACAAAACTACTTGAGTAAAGAAATGTGAGAAAGACCCATCTGCAAAGAAAGTGGTCTGCCCCTGCTGGAGCCATTGTCATTTAGGGGCATCATGCAGGACATTATGCAAGGTGTAGTATTTTGTTGCATCCGGGAAACTCATCAGCTTTAGTAGTTTTTTAGTTCAACACATTAGAACTAATATTGAATTGGTCAACAACTTTTTTGCACCTGACATCATATGTTGTGAATACCCTAGATTTAATTTGCTGCAAATCATAGCCCCATACTATGTAGATTGCATGCTCATAAGCTATCCAATTTATGTCAGCTGCATCTCATTGCGCAGTACAAATACAAAAACATGCAATGACTTTCTATACCTGGCAACTCATGGAAGTTGTAGAAAGACCTCCAATCATATGTATAACTCTGAGAGAAAAGCTGATACACTCTTCAACCTATATCTCTACTTGCTCTCTCCAAATTGAACACAAGGCTTTCACAGCTCCAGAGAAAAGGACCATGTATTTTCCAACCAATCTTATTTTCTGGAACTTGCATCTATTGCATGTAAAACAACATCAAGTAACTATAGGATCAACTGTTCTGATTCATGGCAAAAAACTTGCAACTTTCTTGGATGGGTTAAATAAGATCCCCTGCTTATGTTTTTGGACGGCCTGGGATGAAGATAGCTCCATTGATAGAGATCATTTCTGAACTCATAATCCAGATTGGAGCTTGCACTTTGAAACCATGGAATCACTTGTGTCTGACATGATGATGTAACTCTCTAACATAGTATCTCAGTTTGTATATAAACAATTAATCGCATGGGCAACTATATAGAAAGTTACCTCTTCCTTTAAATGTCTTTCAGCTTGATGAATATTTACATTGTGCAAGTCTCTGATAGCATAGAATTAAAGTTAACTCATGATCAATAGAAACAAAGACATGAACAAAATGAATAGAGAAATCATTTTATAAACTTTTTGTCAAGCAAAGCTCAAAGAAGATAATTCATTGTTCTAAGTGACTCATCAAACATAATACCTTTAACAAATACTTGGCGAGCTGATCTATTTCAAAAACGTCAGTTTCAATAGCACTTGAAGCAATATTCCCTGACATCGCAATCTGCAGATATAGGAGTTTAGCTATGAGTACGTAATACAGCTTTGACTCACTTCAACACATTCTTGAACATACCACAATATATGTATTCTCATCTTTAAACTTGAGAGTCCATTCTAAGCAGTCGATGGGGCACCAGCACAATTTCAAAACACATCCACCAGGAGCAGCCTCGTCTAGAGATGGGACTTACTCTTTGTATGGCAGATATCATTGAGGAAAGAATACCAGCTTTCAAAAAAAAGGAAGAACTAATAACATAGGAAAGCTTGAAGACTAGGAAGAGTTGAATTTATGTACAAGATGAGAGGCACTCAATTTACAACCACTTCTGCAATTGGCATTACCAATCTTGATATGCTGCCACCATAAAATCCTAAGAACAGAGTGTCAAAATGAGGATAATGACATGACAATTAGAGTATAAGCTGGGAGGATTCACATATTCAAAGGTTGCCCATCATTTTCTTCCTGACAATGCTGCCGACAAGAAAAGAAAAATTAGATCCATAACAAAGATATGCTGGGGAGAGGGATTCGCGTGTTGGAAGACTGTCCATTTTCTTCCTGACAATCCAGAAAGGCATTATGATCTTTCTTTCGCGATATTATGATCTTTCCAACCATGACAAGAAACTATGGATCGTAATAACAAAACTATATGTCCCAAGGTGGTAAGAAAGATCCCAATTCAAGATGCTTATAGAACAGTTGCAACCCTGATAAAGAAACTTATGTTACAAGACTTTCATCATGACTCTTGGTCAAGAGAAACATAAACATATTCTCAAAAATATTATTCCCTTTCAAAATAGATCATGCTATAAGCTTTAAGTGTTTACCCCAGGCTAACAGAAAAATTTGCTGCTCCGAGAAAAGGATAAACTCGTTTTCCTTTTCAAATCCAACGAGATTTTGGAAGTGGTTATCTTTTGCGGACAAATGACCATAACATCTCAATTCGTAGACAGATAAAAAAAATGAAGTAGCATAAATCAAGGGCAGGCATTTAGTATAGAAGATGATAGGAAAACAACTTAAGACATAAGTTCCAAAATCCAGACGAAGGAAAGTGTACATACCAAAACTTGAACACTGGCAGCACTAGTCAACAGTATTATGCTCTCCATGCTTTCTTTCACTCTATTTTGAGACTACCACCTTTTAGCTTTCCAACCATCATAACAAATCTGTTCATGGTCCAGAGGGATGGCTGGAATGATGGCTGGACACTTTAACGTATGCCATACATGTTGCAACAAAACAAATAAGTCCATGTCTTCTTATCCTTCAGAAACCACAACAATGAAAACACAGCCAACAAAACAATTTAGAGTAATATTCGGACCATTGTCAGCTGTTGTCTGGGCAATTGGAATAGTGTTTCCATGTTCCCACAGGGCATTCTCATGGACTGTTTTCCATGAGAAGCACATGTTTTCCTGACTTATAAAACATACTCTGACTTTTAAAAAACCTACTTTATCACTTGGACGAAAACATCTGTTGACCTCCGTCGAGCTGAGACCATTCATCGATGTAGTCCTCCGATGTGCACTAGTCCTCCTGTGTTTACGGAGCACCTGCAAACAGATATTCATCAGGGCTGCACCAATGCTTGTGCCAAGTCAAGCATTTGAAGATGGTCCAAGGATTTTCCCTTTAGAATAACCCTTAAACAAAAATTATCATTCCAGGTCAGGATCCAGCAATACATGCTTTCTTAAAAGGCTAAAGCTTCATGATTTGACACTCAGGTTTTCTCATATTAATCTTATCCTTTTGATCATCAGCTGAGAATGTCCATTTGGGAAAGCTGTTCAAATGGCAACAATGTTGAGGCATCCAGACCAGATCCATTCTTAAACAATAATTATGGCTAGTGCATATTCTGCCCACTACAATAGATCTTAAATTAAAATGGTCTTCTTACCTGATTGACATAACTCAGTTTGGAGACACCTGCTACAAGCTTGCAGACATCATCCCCAAACAGTTCACAAGGTTTGCTAAGTCAGCACCAACAAAAGCCGACCGCATCAACAACTATCAATGGCACTTTGCATCATCAAAATATGCAAGTGCTTTGCAAGCTTCAAATCTTTCTTTCTACCACAGCCTTGGGGAACGAATAAGCGTTGCTCTTGTGTACAACTAGTCATTGCTCAACTGTCGGGTCAAGTCTAGGGTGTACTATCGCAAATGAAGAGATGAAACGCATGATGAGAAGAGCAAGTTCAACTGGCAGTCCCTAAAGTACATAAGCTTGTGAAAATTCCCAGGCATTCATCTATTTTAATAACGCCCAAGGTCCTATTTCACATGCACAAACTTAATTTCAACTTGATAATGGCAGAAGAAGAAAACGTGGTATTCCATCCCTATGGTTTAAATGGTAAAGAGATATTGCAGATGCATCACTACTTTCTGGCCCTCTATTTATGTCTTTAAACTGCAAGATCAAAATAGAAATGCTGGTAGAGATAGAAGAATATCATTGATGCACAGTGACAGTATGCACTACTACCATCAAACTTGCATTGCATGTCAAGTTTGCTGCAGCATGGTGGTTCCTCAACAGCGTCAAAATTCGACTTACTTTAGCCCTGTTATACCAACGTTTTATATAGATTGCTAGGTCCATAAAGTCTGCATACTGCATTGCTTTGCCTCATAAGTATTATCATGTCAGCCGCATTACTGATCCATATTCATCTGTATCCACCCAGCGAATTGCATTTGCAGTGTGTCTTACAAACACATAAGACGAAATAGCAAATATAAAGGACCTAGAACTGCATTTTAGAATCAATGCTCATAACATGTTCATAACTTTTGTGCATAAGCTTAACACTCCAGCTTCTCTTCCCTCGCTAACATTTTCCACATGCATATGCAACTAATCCCTGCGAAACAACAACGGACTGCAAATGACAAGTAATCCCTGCCAAATAACTAAGAATGAAACAAATATTGCCTGTTAAAAAAAGAGCTCTTTGCTTTTATTCAACATTCATGAGTTTTGCAATTTTAGCTTTTGCCATTACACTTCCACTTGATTTCCTGCTCTACAATTGTATCAATTGCCCTTCCAAGTTCAAGCCATTTATGTAATATTTGATTCACATGGCCTCAAATTGCCTGAAATTTAAAGAATTCCAGAAATACCCGCTCATTTACTTGAAACCATCTCAAGTAAAACTTAGGTATCAGTGATTTTAAGAATACATAAATGTGTCTTCAGTGTTCATCTACGATAAGAAATGCTTGGCAATAATCCCAAATTTGCTGATTAAACAATTAACGGCCCTTTATCCTAGTTTGATCTCTGCATTTGACTATGTAAATTAACACCTTTCCCTTCAAACTCCAACCTAGTATAACTCCTCCAGCCATGTTCATCAGTAAATTCCAAGACATGAGTATGATACTGCACTAAAGATTTTCTATGGCCAACAGAAACATAGGAAACAATCTTCTCTCTCAACAAGGAATAAAGTTTGGATTCATTTTCCTGATCAAGGGCACTTGAAGCTTCATCTAGATAAGCCATTTCAGGCTGGTGCATAAAAAGCCTGGCAAAGGCAACTCTCTGTTGCTCCCCAGCGCTAAGTATATCTGACCAGTCACAGGTTGTATAGAGGTTACCAGATAGGTTTCCAAGTGAAACCTCATCCAGTGCATTCAATAGATCGGTATCACTAGTATAGCGGGATAAACTTCCTGCCGGGAACAACAATTGATCACGTAATGTACCAAGGGTCATGTAAGGTTTCTGTGGCAGAAAAAATGTGCCTTGCAGTGGTCCTCGAATAAGACCACTACCCTTATTCCATATTCCAGCAATAGCCCTTAGTAATGACGACTTTCCACACCCTGAAGGCCCCAACACTAGCAAGGATTCACCTGGAGCTAAAGAAACACTAAGATCATGTATAATTGTGCTCTGCAGATTGGGAGCCGGAAGCGACAAGTCGCTGATTAGTAGACCAGGACCTTCATCCCGTGTTATATAGCCTGCATAATGCCATATATCAGACTTTACAAGAAACCAAAAGAAAAGGAGGCATTTAATCAAAAAAATACATAGCCTACCACCATCATGTGGGCTTGCAAAACTGAGTAAGGCATATTCTTCAGCATTCTTTGATATAGAAAGCTTATTCGTTGACTTCTTCATTGGAACCCTTATGTTTGCAGACTCAGAAAGAATTTTTTCTTCCTTTTGCTGTTTAAGAGCAGAAATCAGGCTGTCCAGTCGTTCTGTTTGGGCAGCAATACCGCTGAAATTTCAACAATTTACAGAAGGCATCAAAGGAGGAATTCGTATTATACATGCACATGCAAAACCTTGAACCAACAGTACACTATGAGGAAAGCCTTTTCTGCCGCATTACAAATAAATTATTATAAAGTTGGCCTCAAATTGTGGTTTTCCTTGCACATAATACAGACAGCTCAGAAATGGAAAGAATCTTCTTGTCCTTACATAGCAATCCTATCTTGGCCAAATCTACAATTAGAGTAAACACAGATATGTACATATTGTGGGAAAGATAGAAGTACTTACCTAAAACTGTCAAACTTCAAGATAATTACTGACATGGAAGAGAGAATTTTGTTGAATGCATATGAAGTCTGTGAGATGACCCCAAACTCAACCTGCGCATTCACGGCAAAGGTATTACCCTGTGATTTTGACACATGCAGACTGCAATATGATCTTACCTCACCTGCAAAATACCTAGGAGCTATTATTAAGAATGGTATTATGATTGTTGAAAATTCGTATGCGTTGCTGAATAGTGCAAGATGACGATCCCAAATGATAAGGTCCCTTGCATTGCTAACTAAAGCCGACAGAAAACCCTGTAACTTTCAATATATTGTTAGAGTTAGTTACTTCCAGATTGAGCACTTAAATATCCTACTTTCCTTCATGACAAGTATATTACTGATTGTTGGAAGATATTAAGATTCGCCGCTTAAGATATTTAACTTCTTATGAGTACATTCTTCTGCAGTGCTAAACCTTGCTTTCTTTCATTTTGAACCAAATGGGCTACTAGTATTTGCTGTTCGACCTCTTACTAAGACACCATGGGCAGACATTAGATACATACAACAAGCTACCTTTTTACTGTTTGCGCTGACTAAACAGTCAGATCATACCATGAAGTATTCTGCAGTTTTTCACATAGTTTGTTCTGCAGGATTTGTCAGATTCTTTTAAAAAAGTTTGTTCTTTTCTCGTTTAAATAGATTGTGCTAGTAAACAGCAGAAAATATAGTCTGCATTTTAACTAAACATCTGCCAAATCTTTCAAGACAACCTTAAAATGCTTCCAATATTGATTTGGTAGCATAAACTTCACTACTTTTAAGCCTGAACTCAATATAGGTTTGAATAAATTCACTTAACCTGATTGGGCTAAAACGTGAATTCCAACCCTCAAAGGAAGAATAGAAAAACGTGCAAGCAAACTAAATGCAGATTTTCCCTGGAATCTTAACATTATGGCTAAGCATTGAAAGGGAGAATCTATCAAGTTATGAAAGGATATGTAACGTTTCTAAAGAGTAAGGAAGTTTCATACCCTTACGGATGAGAGTTCATGACCTTCACCACGGTAGAAGGCAAGAGATTCAGCATTATCTCTAACTCTCACCAATGAATAGCGAAAATCTGCCTCCCGTTGCAGACCCTAATCAAAATAATGTGTGTGCGTGTAAGATGAAGATCATCTGGAATATTTTACATTCATTTATTAGCCTTATCTCCAACAACCAAATGTCACCATCCAAAATTATTGAGACAAGCTTATGAGTAAACATGACAATTAAGTGACTTTATAGATTCACCCACCAGTAAATTGCAATCATATGATTGTTCTTGCTCTGTGCAATGAAAATGAATGTAAATGCATGGATCGCGATTTATCTTAACAAAAACAGGTAATCCTAGCAAGTATCACTATTGTTAGCCAAGAGAGGATGGTCCCACACTAAGACTTCATCCCTCTCCCTTTTAAAAATCTTAGTCCATAACAGCTGGGAAGAAATCAACAAGCCGATACTCCTATTAGCAAATCGCTTGTGCTTATTTGTGCTTACGGCTCCCTCAATTGCCCCAATAGAAAG
The DNA here is from genome assembly GCA_011763485.2 of Isoetes engelmannii. Lineage (NCBI taxonomy): Eukaryota > Viridiplantae > Streptophyta > Lycopodiopsida > Isoetales > Isoetaceae > Isoetes > Isoetes engelmannii. The sequence goes on from JAANSK020249174.1 coordinate 9,070, forward strand.
CCCACATATTTGTATCTGTTCAACTTCTGTCCTTCCAATGGTGTAGATTATATATGCATGTTACTTTGCCCTCCAGCTCCTCGCCCAAAATGAGAGAGAGTAGATTTGGAAGGTTTTGCAAAAGAAGAATTGTTGGAGTTACAATATGAAGTTATTTAGATGGACTTTAAACTGGCCGTCCATATGAAAATACCTGCCAGGAAACCACATGATCAACAACCAGGCTTGACGTCCCAAAGCTTATGCTAGAACTATGAGCTTATGGTCTCGAAGATATATCATCATCAGTGAATAAAGCGAGTCATCCTGGCATAACCTTTCCTCAATTAGTCCTAGAGGAGCATCTCAGTATTCTAACAACACATCAATTGCGGGTGTTCTCAACACTAGGCCCGTTGATATCCATGCTTTGTCTGTGTACCTGCTTTGACCTTGCTTCCTCCGTCATAATCGACAACTTTCAGTTCTAGCCTTCCTAATTTGAGAAAATGGAGTCAAGGCATACACTCTTCTCCATGTGACAGGAATTGGTCCTGCTGTTATTAGTATTCTTGAGGAAGGACCGGAAATTATTTTGAAGCAGGAAAAGACATGGAAGTTAAGAAAGAAGCAAAGTGGAGGAGAAGCAGCAGGAGAGGAAGAAGATCCCATGCATAACCTCAGTTATGTCATGCTGCTAGTTAGTATTATCATTCTTTTTTTATGAACCATGCTAGTCTTGTTAGATCTCTACTATCTACTATAGTTCAGCTGCGAAGTTCAGCTGCTAAGTTCAGTCCAAAGTACTATCGATGTATGTGATATAACATAAGTTTTCCTGACGTTATTGTGCTGTAATAGTGCCAACATGGTAGAATAATGAATTATGACTAGATTTAGTCTGAAAAAACTGCAAAAGTGCAGATCCATTTGTAGCTCTGCGCCCAAATAGTTCATAATGCTGTGCATGCTGTACAAGTGCTATTATGACAACACATGTAGCAAGACTAGCATAAGATCATGCCAATAAGGATAGAATTGCATAATGATTTAGCAATTATTATTTATCTTCTTCCCAAGATCTAAATTACCCTGCCATAGATGTTGTGTTCCATTTAGAACTTTCATCTTGTGGCTCCCAGATAAATGATGTATACCTGGTATTTCAAATTCATAATTTTCTTGCCGAAAACATGGACTGTGAAGAATGTACCCAGGAATGAATACACCAAAAGGAACCAGACGAGTGATGGAGAAATAGACCTGATACATCAAAAATCAGGTTAATATTATTGTTATCACACACCAGGCTCATATTAACTTTAAAACTTTCTATCTAGCTATGGAAGAGGAAAGAAAATGGAATAAGATATAAAATTATATGCCACTTAGGTTCTCTCCTATTCTAGAAATTCCTATACATCAATAAGATATATTGGTATAATAACACTTCTAAAACCATGCCACTGCCACTTTGGTACGCTGAAAAATGCACTCCTTATAAACTCATATATATCAAAAAGACATTAAAAAGATATACCAAAACTTGCACCTGGATGAATTGCAGGAACATCTTTCTGCACTTCTAGTATGTGAAGAAAAGCCTTACAATGAAGGAACGAAAATCATAAAAAGGTACAATTAGCCAATGAAGTAGTAAGGGTGGCTGTGTAAAAAACATGGGGGAAGTGTAACAATTTGCAGCATATGACAACATCGCACAACCTAACTGCCCTTGGCTGGGTATTCCACCTACCTACCTCCACTTGTGATTGGTTGAGGTGCTTTTCTTCATTGGCATAGAATCAAGAAGTAAAATTGCAAAGCTCGTTCCACACACATGGTACAGCGCGCATGCTTGCCTGTATCTACTTTGCGACTTATGGAACGATTACATTATGAAGATTGCAAAGTTATTACTGTGAGAACTTCAAGTTAGTGAAAACGCAATCCTTTTTTACATGTTTGATGAAAGTTCAGCATGGAAGGCCTGAACGGAAAAATAGAATAATTGTGCCCCTTTCAGATTGCTGTATTTTGTACATAGTTCCTTTTGCAATCTTAGACCTCTTGAAGTTATTATAATACTATTGCCAGCCTCACAAATGGATGATATTCTTCTATGTTACTTTATTTGTAAGACTTGTTGTAGACTACAAACGATTGGCATCTTTGGATCAACCTCTTATTTCTTTCTCAAGTGTGCCACTGTACAGCACTTGGAAACTGATAGATATTTTAACTTGAGTCTCAAGAATGAATTCTCACAAAATATCAAATGCACATTCCAATTTAATTATTCTCAAGAAACATACCACAGTACACCTGTGAACGCACATATGTTGAGAAACTTGCTTGCAATCAATGAGAATATATCAACGCAATTGCTCACGAAGCTTGAAATATCTTCACAAATTCGTTGATCTGGATTGTCCAGCTTGCACTGCATTTTTAAATCCAAATATGCCCGGTTTGCTATGACAAACAGAAAAGCATAATCTAGGTGTTAAATCATGACATGAAGTGGTACTGCCGCATGGATTTTTGAAATCTTACAGAAATATCTTCCTAGAATCAATTCCGTAAGCCAAACTCTCCAGTCAAGTGCTAGAAGCTCCTGTCAAACAAACAACCTCATTAGAGGTTGCATAACCTTCATAGCAGATCAATTCGTTCAACTATAATAAAGATGTGTTTCTTTTTTAATACTTGTCGTATGAAAAAATGATTTAGTTTATATACTACAAGCTATGTCAAGATGCTTTCTACCGTTTCAACAAATATAAGTTATCTTACAAATGACATTGCTCTTTGCTGGAACGAAATTGCTATTCTTCACATTTAAATGCATAAATGCTTTTTCGATCAGTAAATTGCACAGAACTGGCCTTCCACTTTGCTGTTCAATTGAATTGTCTTTAAAATATCATTTGTCTTATAATCCTCTTAAACAATAACTAAACGATATATCAATCAGCAAGGTAACTGCAGCTTATTATACTAGCATCACAATCTAGCAAAACTACATGCAGTATGATAAATCTTAACAATCTTACCAGCACGACCAACTTTCTTTGTTTGAATGCTTACGCAGTGTAATACTATCATTACATTATTGTCTTTGTGCATTGGCCTATTTGGTATATTACATAAGCTTCTTAGGCATAGCAGGCCAGTTTATTGCTTCCAATTATTCTGCCAAGCCGCTTGGAGAACAATCAGAGGTATACTGCTTGCTCGTATCCCATTCTCGAAAATCAAGGGACCCTGCAGCAGTAAATTCTGACGTAGCCAATTTCTGATACACCCAGAGGAATGCCAGAAGTTGGAGGCTAGAACTAAATAGTAGGCATTGATAAAATAGTAGTTTTTGATAATTGCTAAACTTTGCTCAATGAAGGAAAACGGAACTACCTTCACATAACGGTAGAATGCAAATAGTGGAGTAGCAACAACAACAATTCCAACGAATCGCCAAATAGCTGCATGGAATCCAGGCATGTCTTTGTTCGCGACTGCTGTAGAAAGATCGCGTTGAATATATGACAAAACGACAAACATGCCTGTCGTGTAGTAAAGTTATAGACCATATTTCTGATATGTTGCGAAATTGTTCAGAAATATAATCAGCATACCCGCACAGATGCCACAGAGCAGGACCACCAAGCAGAGCAGAGCAATGGCCTTTCGCTTACAGTCTCCCTTGAAGAATTCCACGCCAACGCGCCAAACTTTCTTCAAAATTGCCCGGGACGAGCCTACATCTTGGCCTTCCGCCATAGCCCTAGCTCCAGACTCTAGACTCTGCTAAACGAAGTTTACAATTGGTGGGTCTTTTTGTCGAGTCCCATTTGTCATTCGGCCGGCCCCCTCCTGCCGGAAATATGCCACGAAAACAAAACAGGGAGAAAAATCAAGAAAAAAAAAGGCCGAAAACAAACAAGAAGCGTAAACAAATGCCCGCCAACGGCCTTTTCCAGCGTTTTTTTGCATTTTTCAGCAAGGGGGCGAATAACGAAGTCTACCCGGTGGATTGATTATTTAGGAGGTTCATTATTTATCTTGCTTAGAAAATAAGCTGAGGAAGTGTGCCCAATTTGTTTAGAATGATGAGGAAGTGTGCCCAATTTGTTTAGAATGATGACGGTGGCATTCTTGTATACAAGAATCACCTTCTAGTTTGTTTAGAATGATGAGGAAGTGTGCCCAATTTGTTTAGAATGATGACGGTGGCATTCTTGTATACAAGAATCACCTTCTAGTTGCAATTCCGCTGTGGAAGATGTGCCGACGCGAATTCCGTTGTGGAAGATGTGCCCACTGCCTTGCGACAGCCAAAGTGGAGGACACGTATAGACTCAAAGTTCTACCACGTCGGGGATCATCATCGTAT